>JANUWF010002161.1:0-16914 GCA_026120185.1 Voacanga thouarsii
TTATTCTAGCTACCACATAAAATGCAAGATGCTATGCAATGCATGACTTTTTGCCATAGTCAAAGGTGGTTTTGGGCAGGGTATTACACCCTCTCCAAAGCTCTCAAAAAGTTCTTGAATGCTCACAATTTCATATGCCCCCAAAGGTTCTTGGTTTACAAAGGTTATAGAGAGCATATGTATAAATGTCTTGACCTAAACTACATTTTAAATATTATAAAATGACCCCAAAATAGCTGAAAAATGCTAGGGGTTCGGGTTACAGAATAGGGTCTGCGCCGGGTAGGCCTCTTGGGGTTGGCACTGGGTCGAATCTGGAAAAATAGTACTCATACGTTAAAAGTTGGAATAAAACTTGGGACTTTACCAGTCCACAGCCAGTTCAAGGTCGGGCTACTGGGGCCAGCTCCAGGTTTATTCTGTTGGAACAGTACATGCATAAAAAACTAAAGAATTTTTGCAGATCACAACCGGCACCTAGTCGATCGATCTAGGTTGTCCCCGGTCAGCTCTGGCCAGCTTCTCTTATTTTGATACACTTTAACCCCTACTCATTTGACCTCCATTGCTTTTCCATGTATTCCCTTGATCTTCCAAATAAAATGTTGGTCATCTCAAGCATTCCTTGTTAGTTTATTGGTCTTCAATCATTGTTTCAATGTTGGCTTGATTCTCCACTTATTTTGTTGTTCCTTTTGTACTCCATTTATAGCTCCCTTCATTACCCATTCCTTAACAATCCTTTTGGCTCTTGGCTTGTATGCTTAGATGGCTTGAAAATCCTCCTAGAACTTCTTGAATGTTGAATGTTCCCAGAGGGATTTGAAGCAAGTCTTAACTTTTAATCCCCCTTCTTTGAATGAGTCTTGTTGTGTAGACAGATTCCTATCATTCCCTCTTCTTTGGGATGATTCATCCTCGAATCGATGTACCTTGTTGCTTGTATGGATTTCCCTGCATAAGAATTCAAACAAGAGTTTGTATGTGAAACTAAAATTTCAAGCTTTTTCTCTACAACTCCTACCTTGTTTCCTCTTTTCTCAACCTAATTTTTCACTCATCTTATTTTGCTCTTTTTCTTCCCTCTTGTTTTTTTCACCTCTCCAAACCTAAGTTAGCACTCTTGTTTTATCTCCTTGCTCATCTTGTGTTCTCTCTTTGTTTTTACTTCTGTTTGGAGCTCTAACCTCCCATTTTCTTCTTTTATTCTTATCTCATTTTCTCTCCTCTCCTACTCTTGTTTATCCCTCTCTTTTTGTTCTCTTTGCTTTTTATCTTCCTTTCAAAATGTTTTGATCTTTTACAATCTTACTTGGGGATATAGGGAAACGTATGAATTTTTTCCCATCCTTACACAAAGAGTAAGTGTTTTTCTTTCCATGGTGAACTACCCCCTATCATATAACCAAGGCCTTCCCAACAATATATATGCCTAAAATGCATAGGAAATACATAACACATCACATCATCTTTATATCCCCCTATCATGATTCTCAGAATGCCCCCAGCATGTTGGATAGCCCCTATGGTGATTCGGGTTCGGTCCTGCGATTGTGGGTGTATATGAGAAGGGTATATGCCCCCACTGATAGCTATAGTTTTTGGTGGAGCTGGTCATACCTTGCTCATATCATTTGGTATCAGAGCTGGGTCGTGGGTTTGACTCCCAAGTGGATCTCCTACTAACATTGCCTAAGGTTTGAGGTCGAACATTCTCGTGAAAGGGAAGGCATGTTGGGCAGCCCCTATGGTGGCACGGATCCTCTCCTACGACTGTGGGTGTATATGAGAGGGGTAGATGCCCCCACTGATAGCTATAGCTTGGTGGAGCTGGTCATGCCTTGCTCATATCATACACCATCATCAATAATTCTAGTGATGAAATCATCTTCATTACAAAGTGCATTGGAAATGTCGATGTATTGTATCTTGATGATCTTATTGCCTATGATATAAAATGTCTTTCCATGAATGATGTTGACGACCATATATCTATTGATCTGCTAAATAGATTATCTTCAATAGAGCTTGTTTGAGGACTGTCCAAAACAAAATTTGATAAACACTAGGTATATAGTGCTTGTCAATTTGGAAAACAAACCATGACATCTTTTAAATCGAAGAAAATGATTTCAACATCAAAATCTCTTGAACTTATTCATATAGATTTATTCAGACTAATGAGGTCCACTAGCCTTAGTGGTAAGAGGTACACTTATGTTTTAGTAAAAGATCTTTCGAGATTTACTAAGACCTTATTTCTTACATAAAAAGATGAAGTATTCTCTGAATTTTCAAAACTACTCAACGGTGTTCAAAATTCCCTTCTGAGCACATTGATTTCAATTAGAAATGACAATGTGAGAGAATTTTGTAACCATGAGTTTACAAAGTTTTGTGATGAGAATGGTGTCTCTCATAATTATTCAGCTATAAAAACTCCTCAACAAAATAGTGTGATTGAAAGAAAGAATAGGACCTTGCAAGAAATGGCAAGATCAATACTTTGTGAAAATTCCCTTCCAAAATATTTCTAGGCAGAAATTGTATATACAGTATGCTATATTATAAATAGAGTTATTCTAAGACCTTTTCTTAGGAAAACATCCTTTAAACTTATATTTGACAAAGTCCCATCCATTTCATATTTTAAAGTTTTTGCATGCAAATATTTTTTTTCTAAATACTCGAGATAATCTTGGGAAATTCAGTAGCAAATCAAATGAGGGTATATTTCTTAGATAGTCTTCCAACAAAAAAGCATATAGAGCATAAAATAAAAGAATACTATGTGTGAAAGAATCCATACATGTTGTATTTAATGAATCTAACATACATTCCTCTAGAAAGAGATGATGATGATGATGATATAGGTACTTAAAAGGAAACTGTTATTGAACATCACAAGGCTCCATCGCGTGACAACTATGCTAAAGAATAAGAATTGAAAAAACTACAAGTTGAGGATAGTGAGCAAATAACTGAAGATCAACTAATCAAAGTCTACCAAAGGAATGGAAATACAAACTCGAACATCCAAAAGAACAAATTATTAGAGATCTGAGTTGTGGTGTAAAACCTAGATGGTATTTTTATTGATAATCTTTCTTTACATTCAAGTATTGAACTTGATTGCATTGATGTGGCTTTGTGTGATGATTGTTAGATTATGGCTACGCAAGAAGAATTAAATCATCTTGAGAGAAATCAAGTTTGGAAACTTGTTCCTAGACCACTTGACCATCCCTTGATTGGCACCAAGTGGGTATTTAGAAATAAGCTTGATGAGTGTGGTATTGTTGTTAGAAACAAAGCTAGACTTGTTGCTCAATAATTCAATCAAGAGGAGGGCATTTATTATGATGAAACATTTATACCCATGGCTAGACTAGAATTTAATACAATGTTGCTTGCTTTTGTATCCTTCAAAGGTTTCATGCACTATCAAATGGATGTTAAAAGCGCCTCTTTAAATGGTTTTATTGAAGAAGAAGTATATATGGAGCAACCCCCTAACTTTATCCATGAACATTTTCCAAATCTTATCTTCAAACTTTCAAAAGCCCTATATAGTTTAAAGCAAGCTCTTCGTACTTGGGATAAAAGAATTAGTGGCTTTCTCCATTCTAAAGGTTTTTCAAGAGGTGTTATTGATGCTACAATGTTCATCAAAGATGAAAAATCTAATAATCTCTTAAGTGTTCAAATATATATTGAAGACATCATTTTTGGAGTTACTAATGAATCTCTATGTAAGAATTTTGCTAAGACCATGTGATATGATCTTGGGGCTAATTTTTCAATGAATTGTGTGGCTAAATTTAGGGCAAAATACAAGACCCAATTAAAAACTCAAAATAGTGAAATTAGTGAAGAAACAAGATAACCATAACAAATACTAGGACAAGTAATCCAAATCCCAACCAAAGACCCTTGATTTAAAAAGAAACCAAGAGTACTTTGAAGAAGATCTTGTAGGCAACTAACTTTACCTTCAACAAGAGTCTTAGATCATCTATAACCTAATATCCAAATTGGCACAATGATTGCTCTATCCTAAAAGAGTTTATAGACTCACTACATAGCAAAAGACTAGGCACTAAGAATGGTCTTGATGTTCATGGGATTTACCCAAGAGGAATCACCTCTCAAAAGCTCTCAAAAGAGACTCTTTGTTTTTTCTCAATATCCAAAGTTGTTACATTCAAATGTTATAATGGCATATATATAGACATCTAAACCTAACTATGGTGAGATGAAATCTCAGCCTTTCAAACCTTTAAAAGGTCCAAAATATCCCTATTATATAATAAAAGTTATGGGAATTAAATTAGAAACAAAAATAAAACAAAATAAGAAAAATCAGCAAAACTAGGCTATGCTCGAAATGACATAGCACTGGGTTGGCTTGTTAAGCCTAGCACCAAGTCCACATTGTAAAAAATTTGCCAACAAGCTAAGAGGGCCTGGTGCTAGGTGGCCTTCCTAGTCTTGGCACTGGGTAAGCACTGTTGTTCACCGTCGGCTTATTTTCTCTTGCCTTCAACCTTTCTCTTGTGCTACTTTGATCTTCCTCACAAATTGTTGTCCAAGCCATGATCTTTTGATCCTCCATCACTTGACAACTTTCTTGATTCTTGATTTGTCTTCTTCAAGGTCTTTCAAGCTTCCCTTTAGCACCCACTTCTTTACTATCTTCATATTCCTTGGCTTGGTGGCTTGTTTGACTTCAATCCTCCATTAATAGCCTTTGTAATTTTAATTCTTCTTTGGCACCATGGAATGTGTTTTGAATCTCCATCTCCCTTCTTTTGCTTTATCATATTACTTGGATGGCTTCCTATCATTTCCCCCTTCTTGAAGACGATTTGTTTTTGAATTAACAGCTGTATAAGATCTCAAACAAGTATTTTTTAGTGAAGATAAAAATACAAGTTTATGCTCTTCCACATAAAGCTTATTTTTCCCCTCATCTTCACTTTTCTTCTTTGTAGCCGCTTTCATTATTTTCTCTCTTTAAGCACAAGAAGGTCTCATTTGCTTTGTCTTCTTCCTCACCCTTTTTCTTTTTCTCTTCTTTTGTATCCTCATGTTTTGAATTTTCCTTAAGCTCTTCTTCGTTTCACTCTTGCTTTTGCTTTTTTTCTCAACTCTTTTCTCTTGTTATCCATCTCCCTTAAGATATTTTAATCTTTAAGCACCTCATTAGGGGATAATGGAAGTTTCTTCCCATCTTTGTTCAAAACATATATATTCTCCCTCTATTTGTTCAAAACATTACTCGCTTCATCTCTTGGCTTTGGGGTTTGATGATTGTTTTGGTTTCATTTTTTCCCATGTTGGTGAATGTTGAAAAATGGAATTTACTATATGTGGACTTCTTAGCGTAGTTCTCTTTCCTTGCACCTCTCAATTTCTTTCCTAACCTTAAACTTTTCCTACCTCTTCCCTTTGTTGGAATTTTTTGATAACCTCCCATAAAATGTTCTCCGTATCCCTTCATTGGTTACACATACAATGGGGGTGGAGGTTTGTACTCATTTCTCACTCTAATGATATCTCTTCTTTTAGCATTCGTTGAGGTTTAGCTTTGGTCAGATTTCATCCCCTTAATGTCCCCCTCCTCATGCTTTCCATTTTTGCTTGGAAAATTTTAAAGGTGACTTGAATATTAATTGAAGTTCCTTGGGACATGATTTTGAGATTTTTCAAGGGTTCTTACATAGAAAATTTGGATAAAAGTAGAAAGTAATTGCTTACAATCACTCCCTCACGTGTATCCACTCAAGAATTATCACTCAACCCTCGTGTTTTAACTCTCCTTTGGTTTTTCACAAGAATAAGCTCACACTCTTGCCTTTTTCAAGCACTCAATTTCCTCAATGAGATCTTTTCATAAAATCTCCCCTATTGCTTAGCAACTAGGCCAAACTTTACAAGTTTATTAACCCTCTATTGGCAATCAACTAGACTTAGATAGAAGTTTGATCATCAACAACAATGAGCCTCAAGGAGATTATATCAAGATTCAATAAATTAAGAGGGTTCAATAACTTCAATGACTAAGGAATAGGTGAATGGACAAAACCTAACAAGAATTTCAATGAAGCACTAGAAGTTCAATGAACATATCACTCAAGAACAACGAGTAAGAATTCAACAACTATAATGAGCTCAATTGGACAAACAATGTCCCCAAAATACTTGAAAGCAATAGCTAACCAATTATAGAAGTATTGACAAAAGTTTTTAGCCACAATTTCAAGTGTAAAGTTTACTCAAGTAAAATATTTGGTAGGGGCTAAAATCACCATTATTTTCTTAATTATATGAGATTGTTTTGAGATACATTCATTGTAATAACTAGGCATATTCCTTCCTAATTGACATTTTACTTGTAAAAAATATTTTTGGTAAATTTTTGTAGATTTAAGCAAAAACTAAACAATTCCAGAACAGACCTGGCGCCAAGCATAGCCAAGGAACCAGGCACCGGGTCTATTATGGTCCAGCAGAGGAATTCGAGTAACTTTCAGTACAAAAGCAGAACAGACCTGGCGCCAGGTCTGGCAAGTGTACCTGGCGTTGGGTCTATTCAAGTTAAACAACACAATCCGAGAAGAACAGAACAGACCTGACGCCAAGTGGCCTTACTAGACCCGGCTCCAGGTCCACTCTGGAATGCAAAAATCATGTGCACAAATTTGGTATTTTCCAAAGGATTATTGTAATTTTAGAATTCTACTCGGACTAGAATTTTCAAGCAATGAATTTTGGTATCAAGGGGGCCTATAAAAGCATAAGAAAAATACAAGAAAAATGTGTGATTTGAAGGATCCAAGCTAGCTGCTCAATCACCACTCAAAGGAGAATTGTTCAAATGTGGTTTTCAAGAGAAGAAGAAGGGCTAGTCTAAGAGTTATATCTTTTATCTTTTGTTTACTTTTCTAGAACAATGATGTGCTTAATATTTTGATTGTAATTTGATATTTTTTTGGAGATTATGATTTTGAGTTAATTGGATCTTTTGATCAATTGATTGTTGTTCTTATTATTTGATTACTTGTTTTTCTTACAGAGTTGGTTGATTGATTTTTGTTATTGACTTTCTTGAAAAAGAGGTAGGTAATGACTTCAATTAATTAGTTTCATATTTGTTATCTCTTAACTTGTTTGAAAAAATAGTTAATTGTTTAGAACATTGGTAATCAAATGTTAGTTAATGATTGCTAGAATATAGATTCATTGACTAATTTCTTATTTTAAATCAACTAGAATATAGGAGTTTATATGAGGATTGATTTTAATGCATCTTTTAGATAAACTAGTCGAGTCAGAATATGTTTACTAATTTAACTAGAAGATAGTGATTCCATGAATTGCAAATGATCTGGGTCTATATTAAATCCTTCATAACACTAAGACGACAATTGATTGTGATGAATGTTAATTGATTCAATCTTGTGTTTTTAAGATAATTGTATAGTTACACATAGTTGCATCTTTGAGTTAAATCTATTTTTATCTTTATTTATTTTCCTTTTTAGTATCTTCTTATTTTATTAGCTAAACAATAAAGATTTGGGTAAAGTAAGGTGGGAGGCTAAGTTCTTGTGGTTTCAATACTTGCTATTCCCTATACTATACGATTGGTATACTTGCACGTTTGTGTGGTTTAAGTGGTTGGCATTTTAATTAAAACTTAAGTAATTGTGTTCTTTGTTGTTAATATTTTCTACACTAAAAGACACGTATCAAGTTTTTGGCACCGTTGCCAAGGATGGGCACTATCGAAAATACTCGAGTCTTGTTGATTTAGCCTTTGTTGTATTTGTATATATCACTATGATTTGTGTTTTGGTAGTTTGTGAATATTTCTCATTTGTGTAATTTTCTTTTTTAATTTTTCTACTATTTTTGCTTGTTTTTATTTTTATTTTCGATTTATTCTTTATTTTTCTTTGAGTGTGAGATTAACATCATCATGGACAATTATTCATGGACACAATATTGAAGGAGGTACAATGATGATATGTTGGCAAGGTTGCAAGCTCATATTAACACTTTTAGTGAGACGTCACTTGAAGCTTCAATCGAATCCTTTGTTGCCAGCACAAACACGTCCATTAGGTGGCATGAAGAAGCATCCCAACGAATAAGCCATCAAAGAACACACCTAGCCAAGTTGGTTGAGGATGCCATAAAGGCCAATACGCTTGAATAAGAGAATCCCTAAGGAGAGGAGAAATGATATGAGGAACAATTGCCTAATATGGAAAGGGAGGTATTCGATTCTACTCTATCTGCTAATAATTCTAATCTCTCTTTGTTGCATGATTTCTTAGGTTCCTCTCCATTCTTGGAGGACAATGGTCCAAATGATGATGTGTTAAGCTTAACATACCTCAAGGAGTTAGATCTTTCACTGATACATCATAAGAAGCCCTTAGAGTACGCTTACAAATTCTACCCTTCACCCTATTCAAATGGAGGTAGCTTAGTTTTTGTAGACCATGCATTAAAAAGTAAGGATTTTTTTATCCCATCTTTGAAAACTTAAATGCTATGTTTTAAGGAGAATTTTCATTGTGACAAATCTTTTTAAGGGTTAAATGGTGATTTCATGTTTGATGCATCCTTTAGAGACCATGTGCATTTATTCATTGGCAAAAATATTTGTGTGTCTAAAGGAATGTTAGAGAATGAGGTTCATGTGTTTTAGTTTATTGAGAAAAATTATTTTCATGAGCAAGACCTTTTTCAAAAATCTCCCTTCTTTCTACATTCATCTTGTCTATCTTCTATTCTAAGCTTTAATTTCTTTTTCAAAAGGTTTGATGAGGAAGCATGATGAGTGAAAAAAGCTTTTTATTTTGTGTTTAGTTTTGTTAACTATTTTATTTTTCCCTCCCCAAATAAGGAAAATATTTTCCATCTTAAGTGTGAGGGAGTGAGTCATGATTTTATTTACTTTCTTTTATTTAGGTGTGCTTTATTTTGTCTTTATTTTCTTTAGACTTTTTTTTAGTTTTCTTTTGTAAGTTTGAATAAAGTCACCTTGGACAAGCTCTTCTCTCTATTCCATGTTTAATATTTATTGGAGCATTATTCCACTTAGGGAGTATTGCTTAACTCTTTCCTTCTGTTATCATTTTTTGGTCCCTTTGGAGATGCTTTCTTGTATTAATATTTAGCTAATGAGGACATTGTCTAGTTTAAGTGTAGGGGAGTGGTTTAGTAATATTTTTTGTCTAAGTGTTTGTTAATTATCTTTGTGTTTCCTTGGTATCAAACAATTTTGTTAAAAATTTTGACAAATTTGAAAAGTTGAAAGTTATTGAGCTTATTTATCTATAATGGAATTGTGATTTTCTTTTTCACTTTGGATATAGATTTTGTTGGTATTCGTGGACTCCTAAATGCGGAAAACATCTACGAATCCATTCTGAGGATCTAAGCTAAACAATTAAAACGATCTAACGATTACAAAATTACCTTTGTTTGGCGTAATCAACATCGTTCGATTGTAATTTTGCTATTGTACGTGCAACTTGAACGATCACCAGACGCTGCAGTGTGTGAACACCTTCTATCGGATACACACAACAAACTAATACGTTACCCCAGGAGTGCTAGCACCTACGGTTTGATAGGTTTTTTTTCCTGGTGAATAGAGGCACGAATATTAACAGAGAGCTCTTTTGAGAAGACAGCTAGGGTCTTCTTTTAAAACCACCCAAACCTCTTGGAGTCCAACTCTGATAATATCTATCATACTTTATTTTTAAATTGAAATTAAATTAAAACTGATATGATTAGATTCTACTATTATCTCGGTAATTTAACTAATTAATCTACCGAGTCTGATTCTTACAATCTGGACATTATCCAAATACATCGAATATGGACATATTTCCAAATTCATTATATCTAGTAAATTTTCTAGGTTGGATTAACTTAGACATATTTTTAGATTCATCGAACCTGGTTACCAGAAAAATAACCTAACGAGTTTGCTTATTGTGTGACCCTATAGGTTCATTTAACACTGGCAGTATGCCCAAATTACATTTAAATGGCCCACAAGTTATAAGCAGTTTCTAGAAAAAACATTATAACTATCGAAGTTAAATGAAGATCAGTGATCTTTTTGAACTAAACCATAATTTTATATTTAATCATTTTGTCACACGATATCTAAATTAAGCATAAGGCATGGAGCATGTCATCCTTATTAAGCTTAATCAATTATTTCTTGATCTCATAGTAGATTGTTCAAACAAATGATATCAATATCTCAGATTGATATATTTGAGCACAACTATGCATTTTAACAGTCTAACTTATCAAGGGGCCCATAGATATATCTCCTATAATTGAGAGGGACAAATTCCTTCACTATCAATTATATTCCTCTCCATGATTTATTCTATATCCAACAGTAGTTTAATTTATTATCTGGTTAAAGATAACTGTAGACAACGTCAAAATATAGAATTTATCAAGTAGGAAACTATGATGAATTTAGGTCGAAGGACTTTTAATATCATTATGGCTAGAAAGTACTTATGACACGTTGCATGAAGTACTCTCATAGTGGGTCATGTCCAATACAATGTTCTCTAATATTTATTTATGTTTTGACTTGATATCACATATATCCATGACCAGTAAAATATAGCCATCAAGTCACAAACATACTAATCTTAATTTATTATTGTTCCACTAATAATAATCAATTAAGGATAGTTTAAGAATAGTCATTGTATTGATTGTAGAGTTTTACTATCAAGTTACATACTTGATGACCACAAAACTAAATGCACTATTCATGGAAGAAATGCCTCGTATTATTATAAAGTACAAATTGACACTATGAGCATATCTCTAATAGATTTGTCATTCATTATGGATGATTTTATTAAAAGGTAAACTTGTATATTAAGTTGGATTTTCCTAAGTCTTGACAATTTAAGTTAACCTTAGTTATATTTGTTATTTGAATATTGTTTTATTCTTTAAGTTTGAATATGGATGGTATGATGAAGTATTGGAAGAGTTGTTGATTAATTTTTGTATTGTGGATGTAAAATTTTCTTGACTTTGAGTTGTGAATAAGGAATGTGAGGAATTGAAATAAATAAAATATGATGAGTGAAAAGGAAAGAATGTGAGTTGAAAAAAATTTACTTTCATCTTTTGGACAAAAGAGAGAGAGAGAGACCTTTTGCTGAAAAGAAGGCCAATACGGTGAGTGGAATAGAAGAAATAAAGATGTATCACACTCTCTTGAGGCTATCCCGAAGGCAATAAGTAAGCAAAAAAAGGCAAAAAAGAGAAGAAAAAGGAAAATATACTGAAAAAAATGATGACTAGAATGGGGCCAATGCGGTGTGTGAAGAGAAATCCATGCAGTTGAGGCTATCAATTCACTAAGTCATTAAAAAAAAAGAAAAAAATTGAGAGGAAAAAAGAGAATGGAGTGTTTTCCTTATCTCATTATTTGAGTTGAGTAACTTTGAGTTTATAATGCTGGAATTGGTTAAATGGTTTTACTTTTATGATTTATGTTATCCATGTTTTTGCTTGACGAGGAGGATGATTTTTTTGTACTAGATATAAGTTTATTTAACTTAACTTTGATGGCTTGAGGATTGTTTAATTTAATAAAGAGTTTATAAAGTTTTGAAAAGGTTGAGTGAATGACAAGTTTATATTTAAGGTTCAAAGAATGTTATGTCTTTATTATGGATGAATTTTCTAAGGAAAAATTTGCTAAATTATTTTGTCGTGTTCTAAACACTTAGTGTTTTCAATCTTATTTGCTTGTTAACAAGCAAATGTTCATGTGTGGGGTTTTGTGATAGGGCCTAAAATTACCATTATTTTCCTAATTATTTGAGATTATTTTAAGATATATTTGTTGTAATAACTAGGCATATTCCTTCCTATTTGACATTTTGCTTGTAAAAAGTATTTTTGACAAATTTGTGCAGTTTTGTGTCAAATTCGAGCAAAAAGTGAACAATTTCATAACAGACTTGGAGCCAAGCCTAGCCAAGGGATTGAAAATTTCAAAGAAAAAAAAAATGCAATCTATGTATCTTGTAGGTTTCTCTAATTAAATATTTACCTTAAAGTTAAGTTTTTGGAGTTTTTAGTCAAGAATTAATTTCTTAAGGTGAAACAAAAATACATTTTGATTGTACTATAATTAGACCTTTAATTCAAACAAAATTAACAAATGACATCGGAAAAAAATTTGTACGTGTGAAAGTAATTTATTTTTGCATAGAAATTGATAAATTAAAATAATTCAATAATTAGATAAAGGGGTATAGTAAGAAATATATTTAAAAATTCATACTTTAATTTTAAAATAATATTTTATTCAACAATACTTTTAATTTCAAAATATAAACTGATAGAATATTTAAAATTTGTAAAGAAAAAAAAAACCAAACTACTTTTCCTAATTGTTTTAATATTAAATATATCTACAATTTTCTCTTTTTCGTAACAAGTTAGTGGCCATAAAATATTAATGATTTTTACATTAAAAAAGGATAAATTAAAATAATTCCATTAGATAAACGTGGTATACTAAGAATTTTTTTTATAAAAAAATTAATACTTTAATTTTTAAATACTATTTATTTGATAGAACTTTTAGTTTTATAATATAAACTAATAAAAATTTATAAAATTTGTAAAAAAAAAAAATCAAACTACTACTTTCCTAATTGTTTTAATATTAAAAATATTTTAATTTTTTCATTTCCCTAATAAGCTCAAACTATCCCTTAGAGATTTTAAGTGGGCCATCAAATATCAATAATTTATGCATTGAAAATGATAAATTAAAACAAATTTAATTATTGAATGATAAAAACTTTTAAAAATCAATACTTTAATTTTAAATAGTATTTAATTCAATAGAACTTTAATTTTAAAATATAAACTAATAGAAAATAAACAAGTCTAATTAGTATCTGAACTAATTGAATTTAACTAAGTCATGTTATAAACGATTTAAGGCTAGTTTGAGCGTTTAGAATTGAGCAAAATAAGAGATGTTGAGGGAAAGTTAATCTCTAAGTGGAGAGACTAAGGATAACTTCAAATATTCCCATAATCCTTTCTCTTCAAGAGTGGTCAGAAGGAATAAAAATACGTATTAAAATGACAAATTTATCTATTTTACTGTAAAATAATCAATGAGAAGTTATAAAATAAAATTGTTTTTGATTTTATCCTATCTTTTTCCTCCAAACCCCCATCTGTGAACAATTTCTTTTTCTTTTTTCTCTTAAACTTCTAAATAATATTACCTCGATTTCATATAAACATTTATATAGAATCTTTGAAAAAAACTTTCCTTCATAAGAAAAAAGTTACTATCTTTGGGATCTAATCCTACACCAGTGCTAAAAACTTTAGTGGATCGACTCTATTACATAAGTGGATTCCTAATTTTTATCTCAATAAGGATATCTCCGATCCTGACATAAGTACACTGTTATTATTGTTCTAGCTCTTGATTCTACGAGAATTTTAATGAAAGCCTTTCATTTGCTTCTCTTTGATGGAGGTTTGATTTTCCCAGAATGTATCCTAATTTTTTGCCTAATTCCTGTTCTAATGATCGATTAATCCTCGGATAAAAATGATATGCCTTGATTATATTTCATCTTTTCAACACATTTAGTAATGAGCACAACGGCCCTATTGTTCTGATGGAGAGAAGAACCTATGATTAGCTTTTTGGCAAATTTTCAAACGAACAATTTCAACAAAATCTTTCAATTTCTCTCAGAATGAATCATTGTGGATTTGCGAGATCATTGATATAAGTAATATCCAAATACCAAATCCGACTTCTATAGACTGCCAAAAAGGGAGAATAAACTTTGGGAAGGTCAAAAGAAAGGCATCTTCTTTCGACATGAGAAATTCTTCCAAATATTTCGAACCTAATCTTTTCAAAAAAGCCCGTACAATACTTTTGTGTTTCTGAGCTAATGTCTTAGCATAAGAAAGTTGAAATATATATATCTTAAAATTTCTCTAGTTCTCTGATAAACTACCAAAACAGCCATTATACTTTTTAAGAAATTTACATTAAAAAATTTTCAATAGAAAAATGATACTTTTAATTGCACAAATTTGGATATTGTTTGGGACTCAAACTAATTACTGGGGTGATTTCACACTAATGAAACTTGTATAAAGACATATATATTACTTTAATTGTTTGACTTGAGGTAATAGTACAAAAGGTTCAATTAAAAAAAATATTTAAATTTATAGTTTTGATGATGACATACTAACAAATATGCTCCTACTATATAATTTTTTGGTAACAAATCAGTATTATTGAACCAACATTATTAATTTTATATTTTTTAAAACTTAATAATACTATTTGTTTAGTATATACTATATGATAAATAGAAAAGAAATACCTTTTATATTTAGCATTCTTAGAACAAATATACTTCTTATATAATACACTATATAATTAATGATTATTCATGAACATGTTAGTTTGAATACATATTAATCGAGTTAATATTCTTATTTGATTTTGAATTGATTATTAAATAAATAACTTTTAAAACAACTAGCTTTGTCAACAAACTTCACTTTTTATGAACAAGCTCATTCATTTAATAATTGAGTTTGAAAAACTTTAGAGGGGGGTGAATAAGATTTTTGGCAAGCAAAAATAATTTTTCTGAAGAGTCTAAAATGCTAAACAAGGATGATCACAAAGATACTTGGACTGACTTTATTGATGCATTGAAAGCTGTCCAAGTACTCGTAGATGTGTATTCAAATTTAGACAGTGAAAGATCATAAAAATAATATACATGAACCACTGAAATAAAATGAGTCAGGAGATGTATAGTGGTTCGATAAACAATGATCTACGTCCACTACCTTAAGCCTCACACTTAAGGATTTTCAACCCTATTTCATTAACCTCACTTAATGAAACAACCACATACAGGAGAGGATCACAACACTAGGTTTTACACAACCTCTCAAACACATCAAGGCTCAGCCTTATGGGTTTTACACCACAACCTTGAACAATCACACAACAAGGATCACCCCTATGGGTTTTACCACAAAACCTTGAACATACACACAACAAGGATCACCCCTATGGGTTTTACCACACAACCTTACTATTACAAGATGAGAATTGAAAATCAATAGAACAGAGATAAGCTCACTTACTTGAGCAGATATTCTCTTGGATATAAGCACAAAATACTTTTATCTTTGATACACAATGAACTCACTTTGAAGCTAAGATAAAAGGAGATTTTTGAAGATATTGAGCAATAGTGTTTCTAAGATGGATGTTTCAAAAATCTTGCTTGTAATCTGGCTTTAAGGGCTATTTATAGAGCCAAAAAAGTGGAGTGCCAACGGTGATAAAAAAACGGCTATAAATTTTTCTGTTTAAACTCATCCGAGTTTTGGACTCAGGTTTTGGACGAAGATGCATCCAAAAGTTAAGTCCAAAATGGCACATCCCTGACGGACAATTTTTCAACCCGGTTTACAGGATTTTGGATGAACCTTTTGGATTCAAACTGTACCATCTAAAATTCTATGAATTCTAAAAACTTTGAAAATCATCTCCTTTGAAGCTTCATGGTAAAGCCAAATGAATCAAAAGATAAAAGGACATAGGAAATAATAAGTATACCTTAATGAACACTTCCTAGTCTAATATTCTTCATAAAAAGTCTTCTTGATGTATAACTCCTTATACTTGATTTTCCAATTGATCTTCCATTCTAGAAATCGGTGATAAAGGAGTCGCCAACAATTCTTATCTAAAGACTTTAGAAGAACAAAGGTCAATCATGTCCTATCACAATAAATTGACACGTTAGTCCATATCAAGGTTTGTCATAAATCAAAACATAAAAGAAGACCCTTAGGGCTAAGAATCTCCCCCTTTTTGAGTGATGACAAACATGACACATTTGATATGTAGATAGAGATAACATGATGAGCAAAAGGTTCAAATAATTGTAACAAGTCTCATAGAGATCTTATGAGAAACCATATCTCAATGATCCTAAAGCATATCATATCTCTATATAAATATTCAAAGTAATTTGATAGAGATAAAATGCTAAAAAGCTCCCCCTAAATATATGCTGATGTGATAATTTTGAACATAAGAGGGAATAGAAGATGTAACGATTTATTCATCCAGAAAGTGTATTCAAAATCGTTTTGGAAGAACTTGTGTTTTCAGAATATCTTTTGGATAGGACTTTTGGATGTCCAAAACATTTTTCAAAAACTGCTTATAAGAAATATTTGTTTTGGATACAAAATTTATGAGTCCAAAACTCCCCCTGATTCGATGCACCAAAAATTTATCACATAATTTTTGTTTCAAGGATCCAATTATCATTCAGAATTCTGTGTTATAAAATTGAACTTTCACAAACTGAGGAATTTTTCAGAAAAATTTGTGAACAGTGAATCAGAAATTTTCATCACGGTTTTGATTTACCTGCGCAACTGTTCATATCATAAATGGTTCATGCAGTTCATAACAGTTCATGCAGTTACTTCAGAATTCAATAACTGTTCATATAGCAGTTTCAGTTTTTCAAAGGGTTTCAACTTCCATAGCATTTACTTTGCTGAACAAAAAACCAAACATTAATAGTCCAATATTAGTCATGTAGAATCCATGCAGAACTCAGAACATTTTATTTTTGGATATCAACATGTAGATCAAATTCATATGCAGTCATAACATGCAAACTTTACATTTTCTATCAATTACTGCATACCAACAATTTCATACAGCTTATATTGCAGACTATAACATTTTTAGATTAGCATATGTCTTGCAAACAACATCATGCCGAC
>JANUWF010002163.1:0-26657 GCA_026120185.1 Voacanga thouarsii
GGTGGAAAGAGGCATAACCAGATGTTTTTATACAAAATGAATCACGTTGTAGTGGGCGGATATCCGGGGTTCCGAAACATGGACTGGAGAAGCTTTTAACGTAGTTTCGACAATCAAGAACAATATCCCACCAGATACATGTAAGAATTCCCCATACAAAAATAGATTTACACAACGAAAGAAAACAGGAATTCAAGACACCTAGGATCACTCTTATGTGTTAAAAAGGAATGAAAATAGGTGAGGAAATATACCTTATGATGTCTCTCTAAAAGAAAAAAAAATCCTCTACTCCGAGGAGCGATCCAACTAAGCACGAGAGAGTGTCTTCTATGTTGTTCCGTCTAAGCACTACAACCCAAGTGTAGGACTGTCTTTAATGTAGTCCACACAAGAATGCCGCTCAAGAGTCACCGAGTATTGTGCTAGCAAAACTAAAACTAGCGGCTAGGGTTTTCTCGTTGGTTTTCTAGAAGAAGATGATGAAGATGAGCTCTTAGTTTTTTCTAAAAAAAACTCTCCGAGTAATTCACAAATCATAAATACCATGGAGAGTATATAATAATATATATATATATATATATATATATTATATCATCCATCTATCTTTTGGTAATTAGAATCCATAATGTATATGGATTCTTAATTACCAATAATTATTATATTATTGTTAATTACAATATAACCAACAAATTATAACTAATTATAATTTGACTACAACAACTTCTGTTTTTCACATTCAACCCTCTAATGTTATCAAATAACATGTTTAGCACTAAATAGTCTATTGTGTGTGACCTATTAATTTTTTCGGTCCATTGGTAGCAAAATATGAATTAATTTAAACATATTTAAGATTAATAATCCTTAATAATTTTGGAATTAACTTATTAATTCTAATAAGGATTGATTGATTAATTCTTTAATTAATAAATCCATATTCAGTAGATCATGAGCGGTATTTAGTAACAAATCATGGCCACCCAAAAGTCTAGAAAGTCAAGTGGCTTGACATGAACATTTCAATAGCAAACAACAGTACAATAAACTTCTTTATCATACAATATCTCATTTGGATTAGAGTACGGAACTAGTGCCAACACTTTCTAGAATAATTAATTCTGGCCTGAATATTTTAGTGATTGTTTCCAGAATCTACTACTCACCATATGTATCAATTTGAACCATTTCCAATATACAAGGATTTCTTGAGCAGTGATTCCTACAAGTAGGCATGAGATTTTCGCTCCTACTACCAAAAGTTGTGAATCCTTTATTGATCTTCTTAACTACTTTCATTTATTTCATGTTGTACCTAATATCTATCCCATAGGTAGTCTTGTCAAGACTCTAGAGATTAGAATCAAAGTCTAACACATAGCAAATAAAGTACCTTGGAGATATCAAATCTAAGGATACCTGCACATTTTCTATGATGATAGTCTTTCTCTGGCACTAAATACTTATCTATATGATTATCTTATAGTCAGGTCCTCCAATATACTTGTTTAGGTAAAAATCATTCACGTGTTAACTTTGAGTATTACAATACTCATAAATGTGAGAACTATCGCCTGATCAAATCAGGAAGTATAACATGTACTAGTCTTAGCATATTAATGATGTCTTATCTCATTAATACTACAACTACGGATAATTTAAGCACGAAAACTATCTAGTGTAATAGGAACCCTACATCATGATCTCTATCATGATTTTCTTACCACAATGTTGTATTTGGGACTTTATCCAATAGTTATTTTACACGAAAGCATAAATAAAATAAATTGAAAGATAAAGAATGCCTTATTTTATTTAGTAATTTATAATATACAGAATACATAGGATTGCCTCTACGGCATAATACTAACAAACTCCCAATTGCACTAGATCTAATCATTCATGTATTTAATACCGAATGACTCAACATGTCTGTCATGTTTCATTTGTGAAAGTTTTTTTGTAAGCGGGTCAGCTATGTTCTCATTCGTGGGAACCCTCTCTATCTTTATCGGACTGAAAATTGGCGATAGTATACCCATTTATTTTCAATGCACCTCGTCCATATATTAAGAATATATCCTTAGTCCTTTGCAAGTACTTAAGGATATTCTTCATAGCTATTAATGACCCTCAGTAGGGCCAGCTTGGAATCTGCTCGTCAAATTGAGAGCATATGAAACATCGGGTTTGGTACAAATCACAGAATACATGATGGATCCAATTGCAGAAGAATACAGAATCTTACTTATATGATCCCTTTCAACTTGTGTCATTGGAGACATCGACTTTGAAAGGCTTATCCCATGGGAGAAGGGTAAAAATCCTCTTTTGGATTGATATATGCTAAACCACCTTAACACTATGTCAATATATGTAGACTATGAAAGACCTAGTAACATTTTTAATCTATCCTTAAAGATCTTATTTCCAAGAAAGTAGGTTGTATCTCCGAGGTCTTCCATAGTGATTTTCTTGGACAACTAAACTTTTACTGACTAAAGGACAAGTACATCATTTCCTATTAACAATATGTCATCTACATAAAGTAATAAGAAAACTACTACACTCCTACTAACCTTCTTGTAGACAAAAGGTCCATCCATATTTTAAATAAATCCAAACACTTTGATTATTTTATTAAAATGGATGTTGTAACTCCTAGAAGCTTGCTTAAGTTCGTAAATGGACCTTTGTAACTTGCACACTTTTGTGCAATCATTGGATGTGAAACCCTCAGGTTGTGTCATATACACATTCTCAGTCAGGTTTCCATTTAGGAAAGCTTTTTTCACATCCATTTGTCAGATCTCATAATCATAATGAGCTGTAATAGCTAGAATTATTCTGATGGATTTTAGCATAGCAACTGGTGAAAAGGTTTCGTCATAGTCAATACTATGCTATTGATGATAACCCTTAACCCTAAACGTACCATATAGGTAAC
Organism: Voacanga thouarsii; assembly: GCA_026120185.1. NCBI lineage: Eukaryota > Viridiplantae > Streptophyta > Magnoliopsida > Gentianales > Apocynaceae > Voacanga > Voacanga thouarsii. The sequence goes on from JANUWF010002163.1 coordinate 2,948, forward strand.
TAGGTTACCACCCATGACGGTTTTCTTCTTGAAAACTAATTTGCTCCTAATCGGTTTAATTCTTCTGGGTAGATCAACCAGTGTCTATACTTGGTTGCCATACATAGAATCTATCTCTGATTTCATGGCTTTAAAGCCATTTCTCAGATTCTGAACTATTCAAAACTTCTTTTTAAGTAGTTAGCTCATCATCATCATCTATGAGCAATAAGTCATTGTGGTCACTAATGAGAAATCTATATCTCTCAAGTGCCCCATGTATCCTACCCGATCTAAAAGTTCTTGTGTGGTTGAAGGTTCATCTATTCTCTCAATAGATGTGGAATCAGAGGGTTGATCCTTATATTTTTGTTCTTCTTGAATTTACTAAGTTCAATCTTACTCCCACTATTTCCTTTTAGCGTGTGCTCATTCTCTAAGAAGATAAAATGTTTTGAAATAAACACTTTGTTTTCAGAAAGGAGATAGAAGTAATATCCAAAATATTCTTTTAGATAACTCACAAACAAACACTTGTCAGACTTACTATCTTGTTTGACTGGTCTTTGGACAGAAGCAGGGCAACTCCATACTCTTAAGTAAGATAACTTTAGTTTCTTGCCAAAGAACATCTCCAATAGTGCAACATCAACCGTGTTTTACATAGCTCTGTTTAGAACATAAACAGATATCTTTAGTACATACTCCCAAAATGATTTTTGACCTATCCTTACAGATCCTATTTCCAAGAATGTAGGTTGTATCTCCGAGGTCTTCCATAGTGATTTTTTGGACAACCAAACTTTTACTGACTAAAGGATAAGTACATCATTTCCTATTAACAATATGTCATCTACATAAAGTAAAAAGAAAACTACTACACTCCTACTAACCTTCATGTAGACAAAAGGTCCATCGATATTTTAAATAAATCCAAACACTTTGATTATTTTATTAAAATGGATGTTGTAACTCCTAGAAGCATGCTTGAGTTCGTAAATGGACCTTTGTAGCTTGCACACTTTTGTGCAACCATTGGATGTGAAACCCTCTGGTTGTGTCATTTACACTTCCTCAGTCAGGTTTCCATTTAGGAAAGCTTTTTTCACATCCATTTGTCAGATCTTATAATCATAATGAACTGTAATAGCTAGAATTATTCTGATGGATTTTAGCATAGCAACTGGTGAAAAGGTCTCGTCATAGTCAATACTATGCTATTGATGATAACCCTTAGCCCTAAACGTACCATATAGGTGACTAGGTTACCACCCATGACGGTTTTCTACTTGAAAACTAATTTGCTCCTAATCGATTTAATTCTTCTAGGTAGATCAACCAGAGTCTATACTTGGTTGCCATACATAGAATCTATCTCTGATTTCATGGCTTTAAGCCATTTCTCAGATTCTGAACTATTCAAAACTTCTTTTTAAGTAGTTGGCTCATCATCATCATCTATGAGCAATAAGTCATTATGGTCACTAATTAGAAATCTATATCTCCCAAGTGCCACACGTGTCCTACCCGATCTGAAAGTTCTTGTGTGGTTGATGGTTCATCTATTCTCTCAAAAGATGCTGAATCAGATGGTTGATCCTTATATTTTTGTTCTTCTTGAATTTACTAAGTTCAATCTTACTCCCACTACTACCTTTTAGTGTGTGCTCATTCTCTATGAAGATACTATGTTTCGAAATAAACACTTTGTTTTCAGAAAGGAGATAGAAGTAATATCCAAAATATTCTTTTAGATAACTCACAAACAAACACTTGTCAGACTTACTATCTTGTTTGACTGGTCTTTGGACAGAAGCAGGGCAACTCCATACTCTTAAGTAAGATAACTTTAGTTTCTTGCCAAAGAACATCTCCAATAGTGCAACATAAACCGTGTTTTACATAGCTCTGTTTAGAACATAAACAGATATCTTTAGTACATACTCCCAAAATGATTTTTGACCTATCCTTACAGATCCTATTTCCAAGAATGCAGGTTGTATCTCCGAGGTCTTCCATAGTGATTTTTTTGGACAACCAAACTTTTACTGACTAAAGGACAAGTACCTCATTTCCTATTAGCAATATGTCATCTACATAAAGTAATAAGAAAACTACTACACACCTACTAACCTTGTTGTAGACAAAAGGTCCATCCATATTTTAAATAAATCCAAACACTTTGATTATTTTATTAAAATGGATGTTGTAACTCCTAGAAGAATGCTTGAGTTCGTAAATGGACCTTCGTAGCTTGCACACTTTTGTGCAACCATTGGATGTGAAACCCTCAGGTTGTGTCATTTACACTTCCTCAGTCAGGTTTCCATTTAGGAAAGCTTTTTTCACATCCATTTGTCAGATCTCAGAATCATAATGAACTATAATAGATAGAATTATTCTGATGGATTTTAGCACAGCAACTGGTGAAAAGGTCTTGTCATAGTCAATACTATGCTATTGATAATAACCCTTAGCCCTAAACGTACCATATAGGTGACTAGGTTACCACCCATGACTGTTTTCTTCTTGAGAACTAATTTGCTCCTAATCGATTTAATTCTTCTGGGTAGATCAACTAGAGTCTATACTTGGTTGCATACATAGAATCTATCTCTGATTTCATGGCTTTAAGCCATTTCTCGGATTCCGAACTATTCAAAACTTCTTTTTATGTAGTTGGCTCATCATCATCATCTATGAGCAATAAGTCATTGTGGTCACTAATGAGAAATCTATATCTCTCAGGTGCCCCACGTATCCTACCCGATCTAAAAGTTCTTGTGTGGTTGAAGGTTCATCTATTCTCACAATAGATGTGGAATCAGACGGTTGATCCTTATATTTTTGTTCGTCTTGAATTTACTAAGTTCAATCTTACTCCCATTATTTCCCTTTAGCGTTTGCTCATTCTCTAAGAAGATAGAATGTTTTGAAATCAACACTTTATTTTCTGAAAGGAGTTAGAAGTAATATCCAAAATATTTTTTTAGATAACTTACAAACAAACACTTGTCAGACTTACTATCTTGTTTGACTGGTCTTTGGACAGAAGCAGGGCAACTCCATACTCTTAAGTAAGATAACTTTAGTTTCTTGCCAAAGAACATCTCCAATAGTGCAACATCAACTGTTTTTTACATAGTTCTGTTTAGAACATAAACAAATATATTTTGTACATACCCCTAAAATGATTTTTGACCTATTATTACAGATCCAATTTCCAAGAATGTACGTTGTATATCCGAGGTCTTCCATAGTGATTTTCTTGGACAACTAAACTTTTACTAACTAAAGGAGAAGTACATCATTTCCAATTAACAATATGCCATCTACATAAAGTAATAAGAAAACTACTACACTCCTACTAACCTTCTTGTAGACAAAAGGTCCATCCATATTTTAAATAAATCCAAACACTTTGATTATTTTATTAAAATGGATGTTGTAACTCCTAGAAGCTTGCTTAAGTTCGTAAATGGACCTTTGTAGCTTGCACACTTTTGTGCAATCATTGGATGTGAAACCCTCAGGTTGTGTCATATACACTTCCTCAGCTAGGTTTCCATTTAGGAAAGCTTTTTTTACATCCATTTGTCAGATCTCATAATCTTAATGAACTGTAATAGCTAGAATTATTCTGATGGATTTTAGCATTGCAACTGGTGAAAAGGTTTCGTCATAGTCAATACTATGCTATTGATGATAACCCTTAGCCCTAATCGTACCGTATAGGTAACTAGGTTACCACCCATGACGGTTTTCTTCTTGAAAACTAATTTGCTCCTAATCGGTTTAATTCTTCTGGGTAGATCAACCAGAGTCTATACTTGGTTGCCATACATAGAATCTATCTCTGATTTCATGGCTTTAACCCATTTCTTAGATTCTAAACTGTTCAAAACTTCTTTTTATGTAGTTGGCTCATCTTCATCATCTATGAGCAATAAGTCATTGTGGTCACTAATGAGAAATCCATATCTCTCGGGTGCTATACGAATCCTACCCGATCTAAAAGTTCTTGTGTGGTTGAAGGTTCATCTATTCTCTCAATAGATGTGGAATCAGAGGGTTGATCCTTATATTTTTGTTCTTCTTGAATTTACTAAGTTCAATCTTACTCCCACTATTTCCTTTTAGGGTGTGCTCATTCTCTAAGAAGATAGAATGTTTTGAAATAAACACTTTGTTTTCAGAAAGGAGATAGAAGTAATATCCAAAATATTCTTTTAGATAACTCGCAAACAAACACTTGTCAGACTTACTATCTTGTTAGACTGGTCTTTGGACAGAAGCAGGGCAACTCCATACTCTTAACTAAGATAACTTTAGTTTCTTGCCAAAGAACATCTCCAATAGTGCAACATCAACCGTTTTTTACATAGTTCTGTTTAGAACATAAACAGATATCTTTAGTACATACCCCCAAAATGATTTTTGACCTATCCTTACAGATCCTATTTCCAAGAATGTAGGTTGTATCTCCGAGGTCTTCCATAGTGATTTTCTTGGACAACCAAACTTTTACTGACTAAAGGACAAGTACATCATTTCCTATTAACAATATGTCATCTACATAAAGTAATAAGAAAACTACTACACTCCTACTAACCTTCTTGTAGACAAAAGGTCCATCCATATTTTAAATAAATCCAAACACTTTGATTATTTTATTAAAATGGATGTTGTAACTCCTAGAAGCTTGCTTGAGTTCGTAAATGGACCTTTGTAGCTTGCACACTTTTGTGCAATCATTGGATGTGAAACCCTCAGGTTGTGTCATATACACTTCCTCAGTCAGGTTTCCATTTAGGAAAGCTTTTTTCACATCCATTTGTCAGATCTCATAATCATAATGAACTGTAATAGCTAGAATTATTCTGATGGATTTTAGCATAGCAACTGGTGAAAAGGTTTCGTCATAGTCAATACTATGCTATTGATGATAACCCTTAGCCCTAATCGTACCGTATAGGTAACTAGGTTACCACCCATGACGGTTTTCTTCTTGAAAACTAATTTGCTCCTAATCGATTTAATTCTTCTGGGTAGATCAACCAGAGTCTATACTTGGTTGCCATACATAGAATCTATCTCTGATTTCATGTTTTTAAGCCATTTCCCAGATTCTGAACTTTTCAAAACTTTTTTTTAACCAGTTGGCTCATTATCATCGTCTATGAGCAATAAGTCATTGTGGTCACTAATAAGAAATCCATATCTCTCAGGTGCCACACGTATCCTACCCGATCTAAAAGTTCTTGTATGGTTGAAGGTACATCTATTCTCTCAATAGATGTGGAATCAGAGGGTTGATCCTTATATTTTTGTTCTTCTTGAATTTACAAAGTTAAATCTTACACCCACTTTTTCCTTTTAGGCTGTGCTCTTTCTCTAAGAAGATTGAATGTTTTGAAATAAACACTTTGTTTTTAGAAAGGAGATAGAAGTAATATCCAAAGTATTCGTTTTGATAACTCGCAAACAAACACTTGTCAGACTTACTAAATTGTTAGACTGGTCTTTGGACTGAAGCAGGGCAACTCCATACTCTTAACTAAGATAACTTTAGTTTCTTGCCAAAGAACATCTCCAATAGTGCAACATCAACCGTTTTTTACATAGTTCTGTTTAGAACATAAACAGATATCTTTAGTACATACCCCCAAAATGATTTTTGACCTATCCTTACAGATCCTATTTCCAAGAATGTAGGTTGTATCTCCGAGGTCTTCCATAGTGATTTTCTTGGACAACCAAACTTTTACTGACTAAAGGACAAGTACATCATTTCCTATTAACAATATGTCATCTACAGAAAGTAATATGAAAACTACTACACTCCTACTAACCTTCTTGTAGACAAAAGGTCCATCTATATTTTAATTAAATCCAAACACTTTGATTATTTTATTAAAATGGATGTTGTAACTCCTAGAAGCTGGCTTGAGTTCGTAAATGGACCTTTGTAGCTTGAACACTTTTGTGCAATCTTTGGATGTGAAACCCTCAGGTTGTGTCATATACACTTCCTCAGTCAGGTTTCCATTTAGGAAAGCTTTTTTCACATCCATTTGTCAGATCTCATAATCATACTGAACTGTAATAGCTAGAATTATACTGATGGATTTTAGCATAGCAACTGGTGAAAAGGTTTCGTCGTAGTCAATACTATGCTAGTGATGATAACCCTTAGCCCTAATCGTACCATATAGGTAACTAGGTTACCACCCTTGACGGTTTTCTTCTTGAAAACTAATTTGCTCCTAATCGATTTAATTCTTCTGGGTAGATCAACCAGAGTATATACTTGGTTGCCATACATAGAATCTATCTCTGATTTCATAGCTTTAAGCCATTTCTCAGATTCTGAACTATTCAAAACTTCTTTTTAAGTAGTTGGCTCATCATCATCATCTATGAGCAATAAGTCATTGTGGTCACTAATGAGAAATCTATATCTCTCAGGTGCCCCACGTATCCTAACCGATCTAAAAGTTCTTGTGTGGTTGAAGGTTCATCTATTCTCTCAATAGATGTGGAATCAGAGGGTTGATCCTTATATTTTTGTTCTTCTTGAATTTACTAAGTTCAATCTTACTCCCACTATTTCCTTTTAGCGTGTGCTCATTCTCTAAGAAGATAGAATGTTTTGAAATAAACACTTTGTTTTCTGAAAGGAGATAGAAGTAATATCCAAAATATTCTTTTAGATAACTCACAAACAAACACTTGTCGACTTACTATCTTGTTTGACTGGTCTTTGGACGAAGCAGTGGCAACTCCATACTCTTAAGTATGATAACTTTAGTTACTTGCCAAAGAACATCTCCAATAGTGCAACATCAACAGTGTTTTACATAGTTCTGTTTAGAACATAAACAGATATCTTTAGTACATACTCCCAAAATGATTTTTGACCTGTCCTAACGGATCCTATTTCCAAGAATGTAGTATGTATCTCCGAGGTCATCCTTAGTGATTTTCTTGGACAACCAAACTTTTACTGACTAAAGGATAAGTATATCATTTCCTATTAACAATATGTCTTCTACATAAAGTAAAAAGAAAACTGCTACACTCCTACTAACCTTCTTGTAGACAAAAGGTCCATCCATATTTTAAATAAATCCAAACACTTTGATTATTTTATTAAAATGGATGTTGTAACTCCTAGAAGCATGCTTAAGTTCGTAAATGGACCTTTGTAGCTTGCACACTTTTGTGCAATCATTGGATGTGAAACCCTCAGGTTGTGTCATATACACTTCCACAATCAGGTTTCCAATTGGGAAAGCTTTTTTCACATCCATTTGTCAGATCTCATAATCATAATGAACTGTAATAGCTAGAATTATTCTGATGGATTTTAGCATTGCAACTTGTGAAAAGGTTTCGTCATATTCAATACTATGCTATTGTTGATAACCCTTAGCCCGAATAGTACCATATAGGTAACTAGGTTACCACTCATGACAGTTTTCTTCTTGAAAACTAATTTGCTCCTAATCGATTTAATTCTTCTGCGTAGATCAACCAGAGTATATACTTGGTTGCCATACTTAGAATCTATCTATGATTTCATAGCTTTAAGCCATTTCTCAGATTCTGAACTATTCAATACTTCTTTTTAAGTAGTTGGCTCAACATCATCATCTATGATCAAGAAGTTCTTGTGGTCACTAATAAGAAATCTATATCTCTCAAGTGCCACACGTATCCGATCCGATCAAAATGTTCTTGTGTGGTTGAAAGTTCATCTATTCTCTCAATAGATATGGAATCAGAGGGTCGATCCTTATATTTTAGTTCTTCTTGAATTTACTAAGTTCAATCTTACTCCCACTATTTCCTTTTAGCGTGTGCACATTCTCTAAGAAGATAGAATGTTTTGAAATAAACACTTTGTTTTCTGAAAGGAGATAGAAGTAATATCCAAAATATTCTTTTAGATAACTCACAAACAAACACTTGTCGACTTACTATCTTGTTTGACTGGTCTTTGGACGAAGCAGTGGCAACTCCATACTCTTAAGTAAGATAACTTTAGTTTCTTGCCAAAGAACATCTCCAATAGTGCAACATCAACCGTGTTTTACATAGTTCTGTTTAGAACATAAACAGATATATTTAGTACATGATCCCAAAATGATTTTTGACCTATCCTTACAGATCCTATTTCTAAGAATGTAGGTTGTATTTCCGAGGTCTTCCATAGTGATTTTCTTGGACAACCAAACTTTTACTAACTAAAGGATAAGTACATCATTTCCTATTAACAATATGTCATCTACAAAAAGTAAAAAGAAAACTACTACACTCCTACTAACCTTCTTGTAGACAAAAGGTCCATCCATATTATAAATAAATCCAAACACTTTGATTATTTTATTGAAATGGATGTTGTAACTCCTAGAAGCTTGCTTAAGTTCGTAAATGGACCTTTGTAGCTTGCACACTTTTGTGCAATCATTGGATGTGAAACCCTCAGGATGTGTCATATACACTTCCTCAGTTAGGTTTCCATTTAGGAAAGCTTTTTTCACATCCATTTGTCAGATCTCATAATCATAATGAACTGTAATAGCTAGAATTATTCTGATGGATTTTAGCATAGCAACTGGTGAAAAGGTTTCGTCATAGTCAATACTATGCTATTGATGATAACCCTTAGCCCTAATCGTACCATATAGGTAACTAGGTTACCACCCATGACGGTTTTCTTCTTGAAAACTAATTTGCTCCTAATCGATTTAATTCTTCTGGGTAGATCAACCAGAGTATATACTTGGTTGCCATACTTAGAATCTATCTCTGATTTCATAGCTTTAAGCCATTTCTCAGATTCTGAACTATTCAAAACTTCTTTTTAAGTAGTTGGCTCAACATCATCATCTATGATCAATAAGTCCTTGTGGTCACTAATAAGAAATTTATATCTCTCAGGTGCCACACGTATCCGATCCGATCTAAAAGTTCTTGTGTGGTTGAAAGTTCATCTATTCTCTCAATAGATATGGAATCAGAGGGTCGATCCTTATATTTTAGTTCTTCTTGAATTTACTAAGTTCAATCTTACTCCCACTATTTCCTTTTAGCGTGTGCACATTCTCTAAGAAGATAGAATGTTTTGAAATAAACACTTTGTTTTCTGAAAGGAGATAGAAGTAATATCCAAAATATTCTTTTAGATAACTTGCAAACAAACACTTGTCAGACTTACTATCTTGTTAGACTGGTCTTTGGACAGAAGCATGGCAACTCCATACTCTTAACTAAGATAACTTTAGTTTCTTGCCAAAGAACATCTCCAATAGTGCAACATCAACCGTTTTTTACATAGTTCTGTTTAGAACATAAACAGATATCTTTAGTACATACCCCCAAAATGATTTTTGACCTATCCTTACAGATCCTATTTCCAAGAATGTAGGTTGTATCTCCGAGGTCTTCCATAGTGATTTTCTTGGACAACCATACTTTTACTGACTAAAGGACAAGTACATCATTTCCTATTAACAATATGCCATCTACATAAAGTAATAAGAAAACTACTACACTCCTACTAACCTTCTTGTAGACAAAAGGTCCATCCATATTTTAAATAAATCCAAACACTTTGATTATTTTATTAAAATGGATGTTGTAACTCCTAGAAGCTTGCTTGAGTTCGTAAATGGACCTTTCTAGCTTCAACACTTTTGTGCAATCATTGGATGTGAAACCCTCAGGTTGTGTCATATACACTTCCTCAGTCAGGTTTCCATTTAGGAAAGCTTTTTTTACATCCATTTGTCAGATCTCATAATCTTAATGAACTGTAATAGCTAGAATTATTCTGATGGATTTTAGCATTGCAACTGCTGAAAAGGTCTCGTCATAGTCAATACTATGATATTTATGTTAACCCTTAGCCCTAAACGTACCATATAGGTGACTAGGTTAGCACCCATGACTCTTTTCATCTTGAAAACTAATTTGCTCCTAATCGATTTATTTGTTCTGGGTAGATCAACCAGTGTCTATATTTGGTTGCAGACATAGGATCTATCTCTGATTTCATGGCTTTAAGCCATTTCTCAAATTCTGAAATATTCAAAACTTCTTTCTATGTAGTTGGATCATCATCGTCATCTATGAGCAATAAGTCATTGTGGTCACTAATGAGAAATCTATATCTCTCAGGTGACACACGTTTCCTACCCGATCTAAAAGTTCTTGTGTGGTTGATAGTTCATCTATTCTCTCAATAGATGTGGAATTAGAGGGTTGATCCTTATATTTTAGTTCGTCTTGAATTTAGTAAGTTCAATCTTACTCCCACTATTTCCTTTTAGCGTGTGCTCATTCTCTAAGAAGATAGAATATTTTGAAATAAACACTTGGTTTTCTAAAAGGAGTTAGAAGTAATATCCAAAATATTCTTTTAGATAACTCACAAACAAACACTTGTCAGACTTACTATCTTGTTTGACTGGTCTTTGGACAGAAGCAGGGCAACTCCATACTCTTAAGTAAGATAACTTTAGTTTCTTGCCAAAGAACATCTCCAATAGTGCAACATCAACCGTGTTTTACATAGTTCTGTTTAGAACATAAACAGATATATTTAGTACATGATCCCAAAATGATTTTTGACCTATCCTTACAGATCCTATTTCCAAGAATGTAGGTTGTATTTCCGAGGTCTTCCATAGTGATTTTCTTGGACAACCAAACTTTTACTAACTAAAGGATAAGTACATCATTTCCTACTTACAATATGACATCTACAAAAAGTAAAAAGAAAACTACTACACTACTACTAACCTTCTGGAAGACAAAAGGTCCATTCATATTTTAAATAAATGCAAAGACTTTAATTATTTTATTAAAATGGATGTTGTAACTCCTAGAAGCTTGCTTGAGTTCGAAAATGGACCTTTCTAGCTTCAACACTTTTGTGCAATCATTGGATGTGTAACCCTCAGGTTGTGTCATATACACTTCCTCAGCCAGGTTTCCATTTAGGAAAGCTTTTTTAACATCCATTTGTCAGATCTCATAATCTTAATGAACTGTAATAGCTAGAATTATTCTGATGGATTTTAGCATTGCAACTGCTGAAAAGGTCTCGTCATAGTCAATACTATGATATTTATGTTAACCCTTAGCCCTAAACGTACCATATAGGTGACTAGGTTAGCACCCATGACTCTTTTCATCTTGAAAACTAATTTGCTCCTAATCGATTTATTTGTTCTGGGTAGATCAACCAGTGTCTATATTTGGTTGCAGACATAGGATCTATCTCTGATTTCATGGCTTTAAGCCATTTCTCAAATTCTGAAATATTCAAAACTTCTTTCTATGTAGTTGGATCATCATCGTCATCTATGAGCAATAAGTCATTGTGGTCACTAATGAGAAATCTATATCTCTCAGGTGACACACGTTTCCTACCCGATCTAAAAGTTCTTGTGTGGTTGATAGTTCATCTATTCTCTCAATAGATGTGGAATTAGAGGGTTGATCCTTATATTTTAGTTCGTCTTGAATTTACTAAGTTCAATCTTACTCCCACTATTTCCTTTTAGCGTGTGCTCATTCTCTAAGAAGATAGAATATTTTGAAATAAACACTTAGTTTTCTGAAAGGAGTTAGAAGTAATATCCAAAATATTCTTTTAGTTAACTCACAAACAAACACTTGTCAGACTTACTATCTTGTTTGACTAGTCTTTGGACAGAGGCAGGGCAACTACATACTCTTAAGTAAGATAACTTTAGTTTCATACCAAAGAACATCTCCAATAGTGCAACATCAACCGTGTTTTACATAGTTCTGTTTAGAACATAAACAGATATCTTTAGTACATGTTCCCAAAATGATTTTTGACCTATCCTTACAGATCCTATTTCCAAGAATGTAGGTTGTATCTCCGAGGTCTTCCATAGTGATTTTCTTGGACAACCATACTTTTACTGACTAAAGGACAAGTACATCATTTCCTATTAACAATATGCCATCTACATAAAGTAATAAGAAAACTACTACACTCCTACTAACCTTCTTGTAGACAAAAGGTCCATCCATATTTTAAATAAATCCAAAGACTTTGATTATTTTATTAAAATGGATGTTGTAACTCCTAGAAGCTTGCTTGAGTTCGTAAATGGACCTTTCTAGCTTCAACACTTTTGTGCAATCATTGGATGTGAAACCCTCAGGTTGTGTCATATACACTTCCTCAGTCAGGTTTCCATTTAGGAAAGCTTTTTTCACATCCATTTGTCAGATCTCATAATCTTAATGAACTGTAATAGCTAGAATTATTCTGATGGATTTTAGCATTGCAACTGGTGAAAATGTTTCGTCATAGTCAATACTATGCTATTCATGATAACCCTTAGCCCTAAACGTACCATATAGGTGACTAGGTTACCACCCATGACTGTTTTCTTCTTGAAAACTAATTTGCTCCTAATCGATTTAATTCTTCCGGGTAGATCAACCAGAGTCTATACTTGGTTGCCATACATAGAATCTATCTCTCGATTTCATGGCTTTAAGCCATTTCTCGGATTCTCGAACTATTCAAAACTTCTTTTTATGTAGTTGGATCATCATCATCATCTATGAGCAATAAGTCATTGTGGTCACTAATGAGAAATCTATATCTCTCAAGTGCCCCACGTATCCTACCCGATCTAAAAGTTCTTGTGTGGTTGAAGGTTCATCTATTCTCTCAAATAGATGTGGAATTAGAGGGTTGATCCTTATATTTTTGTTCGTCTTGAATTTACTAAGTTCAATCTTACTCCCTCTATTTCCTTTTAGCGTGTGCTCATTCTCTAAGAAGATAGAATGTTTTGAAATAAACACTTTGTTTTCTGAAAGGAGATAGAAGTAATATCCAAAATATACTTTTAGATAACTCACAAACAAACACTTGTCAGACTTACTATCTTGTTTGACTGGTCTTTGGGCAGAAGTAGGGCAACTCCATACTCTTAAGTAAGATAACTTTAGTTTCTTGCCAAAGAACATCTCCAATAGTGCAACATCAACCGTGTTTTACATAGTTCTGTTTAGAACATAAACAGATATCTTTAGTACATGTTCCCAAAATGATTTTTGACCTATCCTTACAGATCCTATTTCCAAGAATGTAGGTTGTATTTCCGAGGTCTTCCATAGTGATTTTCTTGGACAACCAAACTTTTACTAACTAAAGGATAAGTACATCATTTCCTACTTACAATATGACATCTACAAAAAGTAAAAAGAAAACTACTACACTCCAACTGACCTTCTTGTAGACAAAAGGTCCATCCATATTTTAAATAAATCCAAACACTTTGATTATTTTATTGAAAGGGATGTTGTAACTCCTAGAAGCTTGTTTAAGTTCGTAAATGGACCTTTGTAGCTTGCACACTTTTGTGCAATCATGGGATGTGAAACCCTCAGGATGTGTCATATACACTTCCTCAGTTAGGTTTCCATTTAGGAAAGCTTTTTTCACATCCATTTGTCAGATCTCATAATCATAATGAACTGTAATAGCTAGAATTATTCTGATGGATTTTAGCATAGCAACTGGTGAAAAGGTTTCGTCATTGTCAATACTATGCTATTGATGATAACCCTTAGCCCTAATCGTACCATATAGGTAACTAGGTTACCACCCATGACGGTTTTCTTCTTGAAAACTAATTTGCTCCTAATCGATTTAATTCTTCTGGGTAGATCAACCAGAGTATATACTTGGTTGCCATACATAGAATCTATCTCTGATTTCATAGCTTTAAGCCATTTCTCAGATTCTGAACTATTCAAAACTTCTTTTTAAGTAGTTGGCTCAACATCATCATCTATGAGCAATAAGTCATTGTGGTCACTAATGAGAAATCTATATCTCTCAGGTGCCACACGTATCCTATCCGATCTAAAAGTTCTTGTGTGGTTGAAAGTTCATCTATTCTCTCAATAGATGTGGAATCAGAGGGTTGATCCTTATATTTTAGTTCTTCTTGAATTTACTAAGTTCAATCTTACTCCCACTATTTCCTTTTAGCGTGTGCACATTCTCTAAGAAGATAGAATGTTTTGAAATAAACACTTTGTTTTCAGAAAGGAGATAGAAGTAATATCCAAAATATTCTTTTAGATAACTTGCAAACAAACACTTGTCAGACTTACTATCTTGTTAGACTGGTCTTTGGACAGTAAGCGTGGCAACTCCATACTCTTAACTAAGATAACTTTAGTTTCTTGCCAAAGAACATCTCCAATAGTGCAACATCAACCGTTTTTTACATAGTTCTGTTTAGAACATAAACAGATATCTTTAGTACATACCCCCAAAATGATTTTTGACCTATCCTTACAGATCCTATTTCCAAGAATGTAGGTTGTATCTCCGAGGTCTTCCATAGTGATTTTCTTGGACAACCATACTTTTACTGACTAAAGGACAAGTACATCATTTCCTATTAACAATATGCCATCTACATAAAGTAATAAGAAAACTACTACACTCCTACTAACCTTCTTGTAGACAAAAGGTCCATCCATATTTTAAATAAATCCAAAGACTTTGATTATTTTATTAAAATGGATGTTGTAACTCCTAGAAGCATGCTTGAGTTCGTAATTGGACCTTTCTAGCTTCAACACTTTTGTTCAATCATTGGATGTGAAACACTCAAGTTGTGTCATATACACTTCCTCAGTCAGGTTTCCATTTAGGAAAGCTTTTTTCACATCCATTTGTCAGATCTCATAATCATAATGAACTGTAATAGCTAGAATTATTCTGATGGATTTTAGCATAGCAACTGGTGAAAATGTTTCGTCATTGTCAATACTATGCTATTGATGATAACCCTTAGCCCTAATCATACCATATAGGTAACAAGGTTACCACCCATGACTGTTTTCTTCTTGAAAACTAATTTGCTCCTAATCGATTTAATTCTTCTGGGTAGATCAACCAGTAGTCTATACTTGGTTGCCATACATAGAATCTATCTCTCGATTTCATGGCTTTAAGCCATTTCTCGGATTCTGAACTATTCAAAACTTCTTTTTATGTAGTTGGCTCATCATCATCATCTATGAGCAATAAGTCATTGTGGTCACTAATGAGAAATCTATATCTCTCGAGTGCCACACGTATCCTACCCAATCTAAAAGTTCTTGTGTGGTTGAAGGTTCATCTATTCTCTCAATAGATGTGGAATCAGAGGGTTGATCCTTATATTTTTGTTCGTCTTGAATTTACTAAGTTCAATCTTACTCCCTCTATTTCCTTTTAGCGTGTGGTCATTCTCTAAGAAGATAGAATGTTTTGAAATAAACACTTTGTTTTCTTGAAAGGAGATAGAAGTAATATCCAAAATATTCTTTTAGATAACTCACAAACAAACACTTGTCGGACTTACTATCTTGTTTGACTGGTCTTTGGACGAAGCAGGGCAACTCCATACTCTTAAGTAAGATAACTTTAGTTTCTTGCCAAAGAACATCTCTAATAGTGCAACATCAACCGTGTTTTACATAGTTCTGTTTGGAATATAAACAGATATATTTAGTACCTGCCCCCAAAATGATTTTTGACCTATCCTTACAGATCCTATTTCCAAGAATGTAGGTTGTATTTCCGAGGTCTTCCACAGTGATTTTCTTGGACAACCAAACTTTTACTAACTAAAGGATAAGTACATCATTTCCTATTAACAATATGACATCTACAAAAGGTAAAAAGAAAACTACTACACTCCTACTAACCTTCTTGTAGACAAAAGGCCCATCCATATTTTAAATAAATCCAAACACTTTGATTATTTTATTGAAATGGATGTTGTAACTCCTAGAAGCTAGCTTAAGCTCGTAAATGGACCTTTGTAGCTTGCACACTTTTGTGCAATCATTGGATGTGAAACGCTCAGGATGTGTCATATACACTTCCTCAGTTAGGTTTCCATTTAGGAAAGCTTTTTTCACATCCATTTGTCAGAACTCATAATCATAATGAACTGTAATAGCTAGAATTATTCTGATGGATTTTAGCATTGCAACTGGTGAAAAGGTTTCGTCATATTCAATACTATGCTATTGATGATAACCCTTAGCCCTAATCGTACCATATAGGTAACTAGGTTACCACCCATGACAGTTTTCTTCTTGAAAACTAATTTGCTCCTAATCGATTTAATTCTTCCGGGTAGATCAACCGGAGTATATACTTGGTTGCCATACATAGAATCTATCTCTGATTTCATAGCTTTAAGCCATTTCTCAGATTCTGAACTATTCAAAACTTCTTTTTAAGTAGTTGGCTCAACATCATCATCTATGAGCAATAAGTCATTGTGGTCACTAATGAGAAATCTATATCTCTCAAGTGCCACACGTATCCTATCCGATCTAAAAGTTCTTGTGTGGTTGAAAGTTCATCTATTCTCTCAATAGATGTGGAATCAGAGGGTTGATCCTTATATTTTAGTTCTTCTTGAATTTACTAAGTTCAATCTTACTCCCACTATTTCCTTTTAGCGTGTGCACATTCTCTAAGAAGATAGAATGTTTTGAAATAAACACTTTGTTTTCAGAAAGGAGATAGAAGTAATATCCAAAATATTCTTTTAGATAACTTGCAAACAAACACTTGTCAGACTTACTATCTTGTTAGACTGGTCTTTGGACAGAAGCAGGGCAACTCCATACTCTTAACTAAGATAACTTTAGTTTCTTGCCAAAGAACATCTCCAATAGTGCAACATCAACCGTTTTTTACATAGTTCTGTTTAGAACATAAACAGATATCTTTAGTACATACCCCCAAAATGATTTTTGACCTATCCTTACAGATCCTATTTCCAAGAATGTAGGTTGTATCTCCGAGGTCTTCCATAGTGATTTTCTTGGACAACCAAACTTTTACTGACTAAAGGACAAGTACATCATTTCCTATTAACAATATGTCATCTACATAAAGTAATAAGAAAACTACTACACTCCTACTAACCTTCTTGTAGACAAAAGGTCCATCCATATTTTAAATAAATCCAAACACTTTGATTATTTTATTAAAATGGATGTTGTAACTCCTAGAAGCTTGCTTAAGTTCGTAAATGGACCTTTGTAGCTTGCACACTTTTGTGCAATCATTGGATGTGAAACCCTCAGGTTGTGTCATATACACTTCCTCAGTCAGGTTTCCATTTAGGAAAGCTTTTTTCACATCCATTTGTCAGATCTCATAATCATAATGAACTGTAATAGCTAGAATTATTCTGATGGATTTTAGCATAGCAACTGGTGAAAAGGTTTCGTCATAGTCAATACTATGCTATTGATGATAACCCTTAGCCCTAATCGTACCATATAGGTAACTAGGTTACCACCCATGACGGTTTTCTTCTTGAAAACTAATTTGCTCCTAATCGGTTTAATTCTTCTGGGTAGATCAACCGGAGTCTATACTTGGTTGCCATACATAGAATCTATCTCTGATTTCATGGCTTTAAGCCATTTCTCAGATTCTGAACTATTCAAAACTTCTTTTTAAGTAGTTGGCTCATCATCATCATCTATGAGCAATAAGTCATTGTGGTCACTAATGAGAAATCTATATCTCTCAGGTGCCACACGTATCCTACCCGATCTAAAAGTTCTTGTGTGGTTGAAGGTTCATCTATTCTCTCAATAGATGTGGAATCAGAGGGTTGATCCTTATATTTTTGTTCTTCTTGAATTTACTAAGTTCAATCTTACTCCCACTATTTCCTTTTAGCGTGTGCTCATTCTCTAAGAAGATAGAATGTTTTGAAATAAACACTTTGTTTTCTGAAAGGAGATAGAAGTAATATCCAAAATATTCTTTTAGATAACTCGCAAACAAACAATTGTCGTACTTACTATCTTGTTTGACTGGTCTTTGGACTGAAGCAGGGCAACTCCATACTCTTAAGTAAGATAACTTTAGTTTCTTGCCAAAGAACATCTCCAATAGTGCAACATCAACCGTTTTTTACATAGTTCTGTTTAGAACATAAACAGATATCTTTAGTACATACCCCCAAAATGATTTTTGACCTATCCTTACAGATCCTATTTCCAAGAATGTAGGTTGTATCTCCGAGGTCTTCCATAGTGATTTTCTTGGACAACCAAACTTTTACTGACTAAAGGACAAGTACATCATTTCCTATTAACAATATGTCATCTACATAAAGTAATAAGAAAACTACTACACTCCTACTAACCTTCTTGTAGACAAAAGGTCCATCCATATTTTAAATAAATCCAAACACTTTGATTATTTTATTAAAATGGATGTTGTAACTCCTAGAAGCTTGCTTAAGTTCGTAAATGGACCTTTGTAGCTTGCACACTTTTGTGCAATCATTGGATGTGAAACCCTCAGGTTGTGTCATATACACTTCCTCGATCAGGTTTCCATTTAGGAAAGCTTTTTTCACATCCATTTGTCAGATCTCATAATCATAATGAACTGTAATAGCTAGAATTATTCTGATGGATTTTAGCATAGCAACCGGTGAAAAGGTTTCGTCATAGTCAATACTATGCTATTGATGATAACCCTTAGCCCTAATCGTACCATATAGGTAACTAGGTTACCACCCATGACGGTTTTCTTCTTGAAAACTAATTTGCTCCTAATCGGTTTAATTCTTCTGGGTAGATCAACCAGAGTCTATACTTGGTTGCCATACATAGAATCTATCTCTGATTTCATGGCTTTAAGCCATTTCTCAGATTCTGAACTATTCAAAACTTCTTTTTAAGTAGTTGGCTCATCATCATCATCTATGAGCAATAAGTCATTGTGGTCACTAATGAGAAATCTATATCTCTCAGGTGCCACACGTATCCTACCCGATCTAAAAGTTCTTGTGTGGTTGAAGGTTCATCTATTCTCTCAATAGATGTGGAATCAGAGGGTTGATCCTTATATTTTTGTTCTTCTTGAATTTACTAAGTTCAATCTTACTCCCACTATTTCCTTTTAGCGTGTGCTCATTCTCTAAGAAGATAGAATGTTTTGAAATAAACACTTTGTTTTCAAAAAGGAGATAGAAGTAATATCCAAAATATTCTTTTAGATAACTCACAAACAAACACTTGTCAGACTTACTATCTTGTTTGACTGGTCTTTGGACAGAAGCAGGGCAACTCCATACTCTTAAGTAAGATAACTTTAGTTTCTTGCCAAAGAACATCTCCAATAGTGCAACATCAACCGTTTTTTACATAGTTCTGTTTAGAACATAAACAGATATCTTTAGTACATACCCCCAAAATGATTTCTGACCTATCCTTACGGATCCTATTTACAAGAATATAGGTTTTATCTCCGAGGTCTTCCATAGTGATTTTCTTGGACAACCAAACTTTTACTGACTAAAGGACAAGTACATCATTTCCTATTAACAATATGTCATCTACATAAAGTAATAAGAAAACTACTACACTCCTACTAACCTTCTTGTAGACAAAAGGTCCATCCATATTTTAAATAAATCCAAACACTTTGATTATTTTATTAAAATGGATGTTGTAACTCCTAGAAGCTTGCTTAAGTTCGTAAATGGACCTTTGTAGCTTGCACACTTTTGTGCAATCATTGGATGTGAAACCCTCAGGTTGTGTCATATACACTTCCTCAGTCAGGTTTCCATTTAGGAAAGCTTTTTTCACATCCATTTGTCAGATCTCATAATCATAATGAACTGTAATAGCTAGAATTATTCTGATGGATTTTAGCATAGCAACTGGTGAAAAGGTTTCGTCATAGTCAATACTATGCTATTGATGATAACCCTTAGCCCTAATCGTACCATATAGGTAACTAGGTTACCACCCATGACGGTTTTCTTCTTGAAAACTAATTTGCTCCTAATCGATTTAATTCTTCCGGGTAGATCAACCAGTAGTCTATACTTGGTTGCCATACATAGAATCTATCTCTCGATTTCATGGCTTTAAGCCATTTCTCAGATTCTGAACTATTCAAAACTTCTTTTTAAGTAGTTGGCTCATCATCATCATCTATGAGCAATAAGTCATTGTGGTCACTAATGAGAAATCTATATCTCTCAGGTGCCACACGTATCCTACCCGATCTAAAAGTTCTTGTGTGGTTGAAGGTTCATCTATTCTCTCAATAGATGTGGAATCAGAGGGTTGATCCTTATATTTTTGTTCTTCTTGAATTTACTAAGTTCAATCTTACTCCCACTATTTCCTTTTAGCGTGTGCTCATTCTCTAAGAAGATAGAATGTTTTGAAATAAACACTTTGTTTTCAGAAAGGAGATAGAAGTAATATCCAAAATATTCTTTTAGATAACTCACAAACAAACACTTGTCAGACTTACTATCTTGTTTGACTGGTCTTTGGACAGAAGCAGGGCAACTCCATACTCTTAAGTAAGATAACTTTAGTTTCTTGCCAAAGAACATCTCCAATAGTGCAACATCAACCGTTTTTTACATAGTTCTGTTTAGAACATAAACAGATATCTTTAGTACATACCCCCAAAATGATTTCTGACCTATCCTTACGGATCCTATTTCCAAGAATATAGGTTGTATCTCCGAGGTCTTCCATAGTGATTTTCTTGGACAACCAAACTTTTACTGACTAAAGGACAAGTACATCATTTCCTATTAACAATATGTCATCTACATAAAGTAATAAGAAAACTACTACACTCCTACTCTCTTTCTTGTAGACAAAAGGTCCATCCATATTTTAAATAAATCCAAACACTTTGATTATTTTATTAAAATGGATGTTGTAACTCCTAGAAGCTTGCTTAAGTTCATAAATGGACCTTTGTAGATTGCACACTTTTGTGCAATCATTGGATGTGAAACCCTCAAGTTGTGTCGTAAACAATTTCTCAGTCAGTTTTCCATTTAGGAAAGGTTTTTTGAAATCCATTTGTCAGATCTCATAATCATAATGAGCTGTAATAGCGAGAATTATTCAGATGGAATTTGGCATAGCAACTGGTGAAAATGTTTCGTCATAGTCAATACTATGATATTGATGATAACTCGTAGCCCTAATCGTACTATATAGGTAACTAGGTTACCACCCATGACGGTTTTCTTCTTGAAAACTAATTTGCTCCTAATCGGTTTAATTCTTCTGGGTAGATCAACCAGAGTCTATACTTGGTTGCCATACATAGAATCTATCTCTGATTTCATGGCTTTAAGCCATTTCTCAGATTCTGAACTATTCAAAACTTCTTTTTAAGTAGTTGGCTCATCATCATCATCTATGAGCAATAAGTCATTGTGGTCACTAATGAGAAATCTATATCTCTCAAGTGCCACACGTATCCTACCCGATCTAAAAGTTCTTGTGTGGTTGAAGGTTCATCTATTCTCTCAATAGATGTGGAATCAGAGGGTTGATCCTTATATTTTTGTTCTTCTTGAATTTACTAAGTTCAATCTTACTCCCACTATTTCCTTTTAGCGTGTGCTCATTCTCTAAGAAGATAGAATGTTTTGAAATAAACACTTTGTTTTCAGAAAGGAGATAGAAGTAATATCCAAAATATTCTTTTAGATAACTCACAAACAAACACTTGTCAGACTTACTATCTTGTTTGACTGGTCTTTGG
Organism: Voacanga thouarsii; assembly: GCA_026120185.1. NCBI lineage: Eukaryota > Viridiplantae > Streptophyta > Magnoliopsida > Gentianales > Apocynaceae > Voacanga > Voacanga thouarsii. The sequence continues at coordinate 24,579 of JANUWF010002163.1, forward strand.
ACAGAAGCTGGGCAACTCCATACTCTTAAGTAAGATAACTTTAGTTTCTTGCCAAAGAACATCTCCAATAGTGCAACATCAACCGTTTTTTACATAGTTCTGTTTAGAACATAAACAGATATCTTTAGTACATACCCCCAAAATGATTTTTGACCTATCCTTACAGATCCTATTTCCAAGAATGTAGGTTGTATCTCCGAGGTCTTCCATAGTGATTTTCTTGGACAACCAAACTTTTACTGACTAAAGGACAAGTACATCATTTCCTATTAACAATATGTCATCTACATAAAGTAATAAGAAAACTACTACACTCCTACTAACCTTCTTGTAGACAAAAGGTCCATCCATATTTTAAATAAATCCAAACACTTTGATTATTTTATTAAAATGGATGTTGTAACTCCTAGAAGCTTGCTTAAGTTCGTAAATGGACCTTTGTAGCTTGCACACTTTTGTGCAATCATTGGATGTGAAACCCTCAGGTTGTGTCATATACACTTCCTCAGTCAGGTTTCCATTTAGGAAAGCTTTTTTCACATCCATTTGTCAGATCTCATAATCATAATGAACTGTAATACCTAGAATTATTCTGATGGATTTTAGCATAGCAACTGGTGAAAAAGTTTCGTCATAGTCAATACATTGCTATTGATGATAACCCTTAGCCAAAAACGTACCATATAGGTAACTAGGTTACCAACCATTATGGTATTCTTCTTGAAAACTAATTTAGTCCTAATCGGTTTAATTCTTCGGGGCAGATATATCAGTGTCTATACTTAGTTTCCATACATAGAATCTATCACTAATTTCATGGCTTTAAGCCATTTTTTAGATTCTGAACTATTCAAAACATCATTTTAAGTAGTTGGCCCATCATCATCATCAATGAGCAATAAGTCATTGTGGTCACTAAAAGTTCTTGTTTGGTTGAAGGTTCATCTATTCTCTCAATAGATGTGGAATCAGAGGGTTGATCCTTATATTTTTGTTCTTCTTGAATTTACTAAGTTCAATCTTACTCCCACTATTTCCTTTTAGCGTGTGCTCATTCTCTAAGAAGAGAGAATGTTTTGAAATAAACACATTGTTTTCAGAAAGGAGATAGAAGTAATAACCAAAATATTCTTTTGGATAACTCACAAACAAACACTTGTCAGACTTACTATCTTGTTTGACTGGTCTTTGGACAGAAGCAGGGCAAATCCATACTCTTAAGTAAGATATCTTTAGTTTCTTGCCAAAGAACATCTCCAATAGTGCAACATCAACCGTTTTTTACATAGTTCTGTTTAGAACATAAACAGATATCTTTAGTACATACCCCCAAAATGATTTTTGACCTATCCTTACAGATCCTATTTCCAAGAATGTAGGTTGTATCTCCGAGGTCTTCCATAGTGATTTTCTTGGACAACCAAACTTTTACTGACTAAAGGACAAGTACATCATTTCCTATTAACAATATGTCATCTACATAAAGTAATAAGAAAACTACTACACTCCTACTAACCTTCTTGTAGACAAAAGGTCCATCCATATTTTAAATAAATCCAAACACTTTGATTATTTTATTAAAATGGATGTTGTAACTCCTAGAAGCTTGCTTAAGTTCGTAAATGGACCTTTGTAGCTTGCACACTTTTGTGCAATCATTGGATGTGAAACCCTCAGGTTGTGTCATATACACTTCCTCAGTCAGGTTTCCATTTAGGAAAGCTTTTTTCACATCCATTTGTCAGATCTCATAATCATAATGAACTGTAATAGCTACAACTATTCTGATGGATTTTAGCATAGCAACAGGTGAAAAGGTTTCATCATAGTTAATACTATGCTATTGATGATAACCCTTAGCCCTAATCGTACCATATAGGTAACTAGGTTACCACCCATGACGGTTTTCTTCTTGAAAACTAATTTGCTCCTAATCGGTTTAATTCTTCTGGGTAGATCAACCAGAGTCTATACTTGGTTGCCATACATAGAATCTATCTCTCGATTTCATGGCTTTAAGCCATTTCTCGGATTCTGAACTATTCAAAACTTCTTTTTAAGTAGTTGGCTCATCATCAT
>JANUWF010002165.1:0-17738 GCA_026120185.1 Voacanga thouarsii
AGATCATCGTTGTCTCTAAAGCAGGATAATAAAAATGACCCATGAAATGACATTGTTGCGATAAGGGAAAATAGGCCTGGATCCCCAATATGAACAATTCGCCTAAACTACCTACATGATGTTTCTCACATGGAGGAAAATTGCTGGTCTAAAAACCCACCGAGAGAGTGCTGCAACTGTCGGGACTCTAATCACCCGAGGAACGATAGTCCCAAGCCTTTGAGGATCGATCTAGGAAATCCTACCTAATCAATAGCCAATAGAGGATATAATAGTGGCATATCAAGGATTGGGGGTCAGAAGCCGAAGTGAAGGCCATGGTTTTAGCACTAAACCAAGAAAAAGTCAGTGCTGATGCGATAGTAGTGGGAGGTACACTCTCTATTGGAGTCAACTTTATAGGTATTTTAATAGGACTTGATTCCACACACTACTAGTATTGCAAAGTACGAGCATCTCTTGTGGGTTGGCTTAAGGCAAAATTATCATACATTGATAACTGCACCGTTAAAAAGCGGATTAAAACCCTGGGCCTCCGCATCAAAGAGCTTAAGATCCAACAGATATCGATGCTTAAGATCTTATAGGGACGACATAAGATACAAGACACAACGTGAGAGACCGAAGACCGGTTGAAGAAGGAGTGCCTTGAGTTGCTTTAAGGATTGTATCCGAGAATTTTGAGGCAAAATTCCTATAAGGAGTAGAGGATGTAATCTAAGGGCTAAAATCATCACTATTTTTCTTTTTATTTAAGGTTAAATTGAGATACTTTTTTTGTAATAAGTAGGCGTATTCCTTCCTATTTGACAGTTTACTTATAGAAAGTGCTTTTGACAAATTTGTACAGATTTAAGTTGATTTTGAGCAAAAAGGATAATTTTCCAGCACACCGAAGGCTAAGTCTTGCAAATGGACCAGGCGCCAGGTCCATTCTGGTCTGGCCTGTGAAAACAGAGCAAAAACTCAGTGGAAAACAGAACACAGCATGTGCTAAGTGGGTCAAAGGGACTCGGTGCCTGTCCGCTCTGGAGCACAAAGATTCTGTGAGCGAATTTAGTATTTTTCCAAAAATTTTCGATATTTTCCTATTTCTACTCGGCCAAGACACCTTAAGCAATGAATTTGGTCTCAAAGAATCCTATAAAACCAAGAGAAAATACAAGAGATTGAGAGTGAATACAAGAGCAAAATTCTAATTACTCAAAAGAGGAGAGATGTAAAGAGAGAGAAAAGCTCTCAACTCTTGTAAGTTCACTTCTCTTCCCTGATTTCCATGGCTGATATTCAAGTAGACAAGCATGCAAAAGGACTCTACGTTGGTTAGTTCCCTCCTATCTATGTGTTCTTATTGTTACAAGAGTGCTAATTGTACGTTCTCGTTGGTCTTCCCGGATGGATTGCTGGGCTATTTGCTGAATTAGTGATATCTGTGTTCCTGATTTTGTTGGTGCATGTGTATTGTCCAATTTTCTGGGTATTGAGTTGGTTAGTTGTTTCTTCATCATCTTCTTCTTATTATCTCCTCTCATACCAGCATGTGGTGTGAGTTTATGTTCCTCCTAGATGTCTGCTGGCTGTGTGTAGTGGGTTGTGGTGCTACTTCTTCCCATCCTAGTCAGTCTTTTGTCCCTGGTCTAGCCTTTTCACCTTGATCTTGATATACCTCTTTTCTTTCAGCATTTGACCGCTATATACCTCCCTTTCATAGCTAAAACCTGGTCGTTAACCCTTTCACCCTGGCTTTCTGGGGCGAAATCTAGTTTCTAGTTCCTTGCTGAATTTGAACCTACCTAACCCGCCTCTCCACAGACCAATCACTCTCCCAGTTAGCCCTCCTTTCTATGCCTGGCAGTCAGCTAGTATACCAAACCCGGGTAAGATTATTCTACTTCTTGGAATCAGAATCTTTCCAACATCCTCTTTGGCTCTTTCTGGACCTTTCTCGTTCTGAGGGCTGACCCTCATGGTCCAGACTAGAAGTAGGAAATTAGGTTGCATAGAGGGGGCCACATCTGCTACAAAATCACATGCTGTCTCCCAGAGTATCAGCATAGAGATAGCCAATGAAAACAGCTCGAACCCACCATCCTCTCGGGCACCCATCCAGTCTATCTTAATTGATCTTCAAATTGCCCCTCAATTACCCTACCAACCCTATCCGGTGTCCCCTCTAGTGGGGAACCAATGCCAACCAGACCCTGCTGTTCCATCTGCACCTACCGACTTCTTAGTGGGGAACAACCTTCAGCCTCCAACCAAGCCATTGCAAACCACTCAGTCACTTCGATCCTGTGCCAACATTGTGAAAGGAAATCATGAACAGCAGAATGGAATGTGCCTAAAGTATATCCCTTACTCGGGTAATGTCATTGATTTGGATGAAAGGGACTTCGAGCAACCAACGAGCAAGCTGGGCTACTGCCTTGTTGGGATGTTCGCGGGTAGGTTCCCTGGCATGAAAGCTGTTATGGACCTCACAAATCAGTGGGGAGTTCAGTCCAAAGTGCACTCCCACGCTACTGGATGGCTTATATTTCGATTCCAAACAGATGAGGATAGACAGCAGGTTCTCCGTGGGGGGCCTTATGCAATATATGGGCGCTCGTTGATGCTTAAAGTAATGCTATATGACTTTGATTTCTCTCTAGCTGAGGTGAGCATCATGCCTATATGGATCACGTTTCCTGCCTTCCCTCTCGATTGCTGGAACATGAATGCCTTAAGCAAAATTGCATCAGCTGTGTGTATACTGATCATGACGGACATGCTTACTACCACCTTTGATCTCCTATCTTATGCTAGAGTCCTTGTTGAAGTCGATGTGTCCAAGCCACTAGTGAAGATGGTACCAATCAGAATGCCTTTAGGTAAGATCAAACACCGAGGCAGTGAAATTTGAGTTTGAGCCTCTGTACTGCTCATGCTGTTGTAAATTTGGCCGTGTTACTGAGGCATGTATGGGGGAAAACATGAAGAGAAAGGAACAACAGGTGGCTAACATGAATGATGGGAATAACAAGGGGCAAAAGGGTAAGGCAAGGTCTTCGACTAGGCCAATGTCAGCGCCGGTTAGAATGAACAACAACATGATATCAACATCGCATGGTGGAGCTGGTAAGATTGGTGATATAAACAAAGACAAGGGGAAACAACTCGCCCTCAATGTGGAGTAGAATATTGATATCCAAGCTCATGGAGGAAATGTTGCAGAAAACGTCCCCTCTTCATCTAATGGTCCGTGTGTACAACCTTCTCAAACAAGAGGCCAATCTAGACTTAGGCGTACTAGGACGGCCTCATTGGCAGGAAAAAAATGAATGCACAAGCAGGAATTACTCAATCTCTCTCCCCTACACGTTTAGGCGGGTCTGATGAGGTGATTCCAGTAACTATGGTGAATACCGGTAAAGTGACTAATCAGGCAACAAAATTTATTTCTTCGGTATGGAAAAAATATGCCCAGCGGAGTGTTGACTTGATTAGTGCCGAAGGGGCACTAGTTATCCACAATGAGAGTAGCGAGCTGGAATATTCGAGGGTTAAACATGACCCTCAAGCAACATGGGGTTTGGAATTTTAGTTCGAATCATTGTGTTGACGTTATTGGATTATTGGAAACAAAGTTGAATACTGATGGGGTGGATAATATTCTACAAAAAAATTCTCTAATTAGTCGGCCTTTCATAACTTAAATGAATCAGATGGAGGCAGAGTGGTTATCCTATGGAATGATGCTAGAGTGGATGTTCGTTTACTTCACAGCACGTCTCAAGCGATCACTATAAGTATCAGGCGTAAGATTCCACATGCTACATATTTTTTCACATTTATCTATGCTTCCAATTCAGTTATGGCTAGAAGAATTTTATGGGAGAATATCCAGTCCTTTTCTTCATCAATTTCAGGTTCGTAGATTCTGATGGGTGACTTCAATACCTATTTACATATTGAGGACAAACTAGGTGGCTCTGTGCCTTCCTCTTATGAAATTAGGGACATTGTATCTCTATGTGCGGACATTAGGCTGGAGGACCTTCTTTATGTCGGATCAAGGTATACTTTGACAAATTCTAGGGTGTGGTCCAAACTTGATAGGGTTATAGGTAATGATGCATGGTTTCAATGCCCTACACAGGCTTCTGTTGAGTTTCTCCCTATTGGGTACCTGTCTGATCATAGTCCTGCTATTTGGTTAGTGGTTGACAACATTCAGTGAATTGCACGTCTATTTAGGTTCCTTAATATTTGGGCTGAACACAATTTATTCCATAATATTGTTCAAGAGGTTTGGGATCAGGAGCTCTTGGGTTTCCACCAGTTCACTCTTTGTCGACAGTTAAAGATGCTTAAGGGTTACTTGCGGAAGCTAAACAAACAGGAATTCTCTCACCTTTTTGAACTGGTGGAAAAGGCGAATCAGGCAGTTCTTAATGCACAACAGCTATTACTTGGCAACCCCGCCGATCAAACCCTTATTGTACAATTCAAGGATTGCAAAAGATCGGCTTGGCGATTGGCGGAGGCAGAAATGAAGTTCTACTAGCAACTTACTAAAGAAAGGTATGTAGCTTTCTTTGATAAGAATACCCGCTACTTCTATAACATTGTCAAACGTAATAAAAAGCGGAACTTCATCTCTTCTATCACTATGGAGGATGGTACACTGACCAATAGCCCAATGGCTCTTGCGGACGAATTTGTTAAATATTACCAGAAACTACTTGGGTCTAAAGTTGATTGTAAGGGAATCAATGTGGACTTTGTCAGGCCTGGTCCCCTTGTGCCTCATGATATGATGGTGGACTTGGTTAGGGATGTGACTACCCAGGATATCAGATTGGCTCTGCGGGATATTAGGGATTCCAAAGCTTTGGGACCGGATGGATACTCGCCATTATTTTTTAAGAAAGCGTGGAGTACGGTTGGGCAGAGTCTGTGTGATGCAGTTATGAAATTCTTCAGTTCGGAAAAAATTCTTAAACAGATTAATCACTCTATCATCACCCTGGTGCTGAAAAATGATCACGCTGATAGGGTGGGTGACTACCGACCGATTACCTGTTGTAATGTGGTTTATAAGATCATATCCAAAATACTGGTTGATAGACTCAAATTGGTGGTCCCTCATCTGGTGGACGGAGCATAATCCGTGTTCATTCATGATAGACTCATGACTGATAATATCTTACTAGTCCAAGAACTGCTACGTATGTATAGTCATAAAAGAGTTTCTCCAAGATGTACATTGAAAGTGGACCTAAGGAAAGCTTATGACTCTGTCAGTTGGGATTTCTTATTGGACTTACTTACTGAGCTTGGATTCCCTCATCTCTTTGTGATATGGATTAAGCAGTGTGTGACCACTACTTCATTCTTTGTTGCTATCAATGGAAATGTGCATGGCTACTTTACTGGTGCTAAGGGTCTGCGGCAAGGTGATCCTCTCTCTCCACTATTGTTTGTTATCTATTTAGAATATTTCTCAAGGGTGGTCAAAGTGCATACACTTGGGACATCATTTAATTACCATCCAAAATGTAAGAACTTAAGGGTTACCCACCTTGCCTTTGCGGATAACCTCATGTTATTTACTAGGGGAGACTATTCTTCTATCCGCATCCTCCTTGACTGCCTAGAAGAATTTAATAGATGCTCAGGTCTTGAAATCAACAAGGATAAATCCTGTATTTGTCTTGTTGGGATTGCTCTGGATAATCAAGAAGCAATTATGGCAGTATACGGGCATTCCTATTGGAGAAATTCCATTCAGCTACCTTGGCCTGCCAATCATGAACGGTAAAATTAGACTAATTTTTTTCAAACCATTGCTTGATCGTATTGGATCTTTTATTGGGAGATGGTCTGCTCGGTCTCTCTCTATTGTTGGGCGTCTCCAGTTGATTCAATCTGTGCTCCAAGGGGTCCAATGTTTTTGGTCGTCTGTTCTTCCTACTCTATCTGCTGTTATTTCTCGATTGAAAAGGATGGCTCGGGACATCCTGTGGAACTCAAATAACCATCCGGTTGCATGGAACAATGTATGCCTCCCCAAGACTGACGGTGGCCTTGGTTTGAGGAACTTAAAAATTTGGAATGGTGCTCTTCTATCTAGAATCATTTGGGACGTACAGGCGGAGAAGCAATCATTGTAGGTCAAATGGGTGAACCACTACTACTTGAAATGCAGCTCCATTTGGGAAATTGAAGCACATAAGGAACAATCCCCCTTGTTTAGGAAATTGCTGGCAATAAGAGACTTGTTCATAGAGCAGGAAGGTGACTCTCACTGTGTTGCTGATCTTCTTCAGTCATGGGGCAATTGTATTACTTCATTCACCTCTCTTGCTTATGACTATTTAGATCTACTTCACAGTCTGTGTATTGGGCTAATACTATATGGAATCAGGGTTTAACGCCCAAACACTCATTCATTCTTTGGTTATGTGCGAATGACAGGCTTAAGACTAAAGATGCACTTGTGTTTAGACTGGATGACTTGCCATGCCCTTTCTGTAAGTCTCAGCCTAAAACGATGAATTATTTGTTCTTCAAATGCGCAGTTTCCGCTACTATCTAGACAGAAGTGAAAACTTGGTTAGGACTTCCACAGTCTTTGAATTCAGCAATGGCTTGTCTAGGGTGGTATAAGCATGGCAACAGGGATACCTCATGGGTTTCTAAGGCAAAGTCTACTGCATTGGCTGCAACTTTTTATTACATTTGGTCTGCTCGTAACAAGGCCATTTTCGAGGGTATGGTCTGGCATCCGAGAGATATAGTGAAGAAGATTGAAACACATGTGTACACTATAATTTTTGCTTTGTACCCTCATGTTAAGACTACTTTTGAGACATGTACTGAGATCCTCTAGGTTGTAGTCTCGTCGACTGCAAACTAGAATTTCATGTAGATTCTTGCTGATTAATACTAAACCATTTACATTTGCATCCAAAAAAAAAAAAAAAAAAAGATGAGAGATGCACCATTCATGGAGGGCTTGAATCTGACATCCAAATTGAAGGGAATTATTTTTTGGCCTTGCTAATTGCACCATACCTTTTTCTTCAAGGAATCTGATTTCAAAATTCAATTAAATTCTTTCCTTATGACACCCCAAAATTTCAACAAAGAATGTGGCCAAAACATTCACATTTTTTGTTTATGTTGGCTGAAAAGATAGAGGGGGTTAAGGTAGGAAAATTCCTTCTTCTTCTGCAAATAAATTAGCAAACCCTCTCCAAGTACAGCTTTCATTTCCTTGTTCTAGCAGGCCAAAACAGGGAAGGGAAGAAAAACAATGAAGGAAAAATTCTCTAGCTTAGCAATCAATATAATCCATCATCCTTTTTCGAGTTTTAGGAACTACCATGCATTCTTTTTTATTCGAAATCCAAAAAACCCATTGTTTTCCCTCCTCTCTTGCTCAAGGGAAGAAAAATACAGTAGCCAAATCCCATAGCTGTTCTAATATTTTCCTTCCTGGACCACACCAAACCTAGACACTCCTAATTCCAAGGGACTCTCGTCCTCTACACTCAACAGCCAGCAAACCCTCTCAAACCACATCTAGGATCAACTCTTAGTCATTATGGCTTCGCCATTTGATCAAAATTGGGACATTCTTCCTAAACAACAAGTCTTTTCCTATCTTGCCTCTCTTTCCCTAACCAATATCCATACCTAAACAAAGCTTTTCAGCCTACACAAATTCCAGCATACCAAAACCACTTTGTTTTGTGTTCTTGGAAGTGGTCAAGACTACAGTTGGGAAAGGAGCAACACAACCCCAACTTTGAAGGCGACTTGTTGCCAGAGGTAAGCTGTGAGACTTACCATCTCTTTCCTTTTTGAGATCTTGCATCCGAATACGAGGTAGCTAGGTGATGTTGTCAGAATAGAAATGTAAGTGGTGCTTTAACTCTAGAAACCTTGGATGCTTCCACTGTATCCATTTATGTGGGGTTTGGGAATTCCATTTCCCTTAGATGTTGAAGTTGCATGAATGTTTGGTCTGTAGCGGGTAGGTTTATTTTATTTACAATGCATTTTTTTATAACTAAGGAAAATAGTGTGAATTCGGGCTTTCGCTCCAGCTAGGGGGCAGACAAATTTTCTAGAATTTTGAGACCCATGTTTGGTCTTAGTACTCACAGTGCAACCAGATGCTCGATTATAGAGCACGATGATTGCCTATCAAAACAACTTCACCGTTACAAGCTTCAGAAGTGGAAATTAAATCCCTATTGGGATACATATGATAAGAGCTTCCTGAATTAAAATCCGTTCATTTACAGACCTTGTTCAGCTATCAGTTACCAAGACAATACTTCATTCACCCTAATATGCTACAAAACTAGCTTAAGCAGCATTAGTAGATTTTTCTTTATGCTTATTTTTTTTTAACTTAAAGCATTCAGAATTTATGTAGCATTTTTTATGACAATAATTGCAAACTAAATTTTTATATTTGGATTTGGATCTAAATTTTGATTTACTACCACTACAATTTCTATTTTTAGATCTACCAATAACTACCAAACCTTTAGCCTAATTTCTACTAACCTTCCCAATTAAATCTCTGTCAATCCTTTCTTTTGATTCCAAATAAGATTTAATTTCCAAATATGATATTGTTTCTGTCCCATATATCATAATATCTTGAAAGTACTTAAAGGACTAGAGAAAAGAATACAACAATAAAATAGCCTGATTCCCTGCATCTACTTTCACATCAATATTATTCAAGTCCATAATAAGAGAATGAAAGGTATCAAGTTGTGAGATAATAGATGTACTTTCAGCCATCTAAGGAGTAACCAAGGTTTGCTTTTGGTTGGGCTGATTTTCCACGGTCTTCTTCTTATCCAAATCCTGAAACTTTTCCTACATAACTTTAGCTAAATTTTCACTAGTGGCTCCCCTTAAAATCTTATTAGAGAGATTTAGAATAATATCTGATCTCACTCTTTTATCCCAGTCTTCAAATGCTGCTACTGTCATCTCCGCAGTCTTCTTCTCTATTCATTTCAAAGCTAAGTCAACCCCGTCTTGAATTAAGATTGCATCTACTTTGAGTGGCTAGATGATAAGTTGACAACTCGTTCGAATTTCTCCACCTTAGTCTTCATTGTCATCATTGCCATAGAGTTAAGGGCTAGCAGTTTTGATATCAATTTGTTAGGGATAGGCCCAGGAACAAACCGAAACTCTAATGGCAAAATCACACAAGATAAGAATAAAGAAATAATAATAATAATAGGAAGAAAAAATAAATAACGAGAAAGGAAATAGAAGAGAGAGACTATTCACTACGAAGAAGACAATTTATAAGGCTTTAAGAAAGTGTTCCTAAGCCACAAAACACCACTAATACAAAACAAGAGAACCATGAAATAACAAAAGTTTAAACAACTCGTGTTTTAGTGTTGTTCTTCCAAGAACCAAACAATGCATTAAAATTAAAGGCACAAATGGCGGTGGAAGGTTTGCTAAAAATATTGATGTGGGACATGGATGTTGGGTTGCCACCGATGTGGGACTTCATGCAAGGCACCTCAACAATCCACACTGGAAGAGTTCATTACTGCTTGGCCAAGACTAGTTGAGGACAAACCATCCCCCAAAACTAGAGGCAATCCCTCTATCAACATAATTGAATCGGGTACCAAAACACCACTGGAACATGGGGTGTCAGCCATAAAGACATTCGCATTATGAGACTCAGTTGGACACGTATGAATTTTAGATCTAAAAAGGGAAGGATACTTAGTCGAGAATGCTCTAGAACTTTCCAAAACCAGATTGTTTGAAAAAGAGGAATTAGGAACTAATGGATCTTTCCCCTTGTCTACCCATTCCTTAACAATCCATTGCTACTAGGCAGGTTTAGCATCACTACTCACAGAACCCTTTTCAAGCCGATATTGATCATCCTAATGTCCTCTATTAGGCTTCCCACAATTGGAAACTTAGTGTCCTAACCTGTTACATTGTTTGCTGTATAGAGGGAGATTTTCGTATGTAATAGTCTGAAAGAACCCCGTTTTCCCCTTAGAGATTTAGATCCTCTTAGGGTTAGCCTTCAGAACATCAACTTCTAGCAATTCCTAGCCTGGATAAATTCACCATAGTTTCATCCAACTTTAAAAGCTTGCCAACTGCAGAAGCAATAGTAAAAAGTGATAGGTTTTTCAAAAACATAAATGGGGAGATTTTCGAAACTCAACCGTAAAGGAACAATAGATGGATCAGATGTGACTCTAAAGTCTTTAGTCTATTTGATTAATCGAAATGTGAAATCCATAAGGGACTTGACATTCTTTAGCCGGAGGCGGAGATAATCATCCTAAACCGTGGGTCTAAGTAGTACATGTCGACTGTGGAAACACTCAATATGAACATGTCCCTATAAGCCAATTGTCTGATATTCTTTGTGCAGAGCCTCCATGGACAGTATCCCCTAAGAAAATTCCCCAACCAATGCATATTTGAAGTGAGCTGTTAGGCCTTCTGCTTTGCAATTCGAGAAAATAATTACTGGCTCTCCCATGTAAGACGAGTGACTTTTCATTAAAGGAAATGGTTAACAGGAATCAGTGAATAGATCAACAAAGAAGTGCTTTCCCTGGGGCTGACCAACTGAGGTAGTGGGGGAGGTGGAGTCTGAGATAGCTCAGCCGCCACTGCAATTTTGACAAAACCATTTTATATAATTCTACAAGCTTATATAAGTATGAGAAAGTCATAGTCATACTTTGTAAAACCTACAGAATTAGTTTTTGGCACTGTCAAAGGAAAAAAACCATTTTAGATTTAATGGCAACAAATTTTCTGAATGTAGTAAGGGTCAATAAGAAAAAGAATAAAATTAGTAACATTTAGGGGTTTGATTAAAACTATTTTTTTTTTCAAATAGACGGTTCAATGTTGACTTGTTTGATAAACATTGTAAGTTTAAATGATAATAGTTTCAAACACATAATGTAACAAAAGTAAATTAAAAAAAAATCTTATTATTTTCTTGTTTAAAACTTAATATTTATACCAAACTTACTATTTTCTTATTAGTGTGCATAGTTAAACAATAAGGGGAGATAAACTCAAGTTATGGAGTAAGGGAAAAAAATCAGTAAAATATCTAAAACTTACATTTTTTTCAGTAAAATATCAGTAAAAAATCAGTAAAAATCAGTAAGTAACTTAGAGACGGATATTTTGTCACTATTTTAACTCGATTTTGAGACGAATTTTTAAGACTAACTAACATAATTTTTTGCCTCTATTTAGAAACAAAAATTTGAGACCAATTTTCCTGTTACTACCTTGGAGACAATTTTTTGTCACTAATTCTTGTACAAAATTACCGAAAACACATTCCACAAGTAAAATATCAAAATGGAAGGGAAATGACTAGTTATTAAATCAAAAGTATCACAAAACAATCTAAAATAACTAGAAACATAGAGACAAATCTAGGCCTTATCAGACATATTTTGAACTCACATGGAGCACATACAGGACTTGCTCAGAATTCCATTCTCAATTGATTTCCTCTATCATATTTTAGGAGATACTAAGCCTAAGATGGTGAACTATCAGAGACAAGTGTTGTTCAAGTTATACTGTCTATTTACTTATTTGTGATTCAAAAAATATTTGTTTATGATAGACATTGATCCGTTTAAGTCATGGAATTGAATTTGTACGCTTTAAATTTCATTCCCAAAACCATGTATTAAGTTTCATATGATGTAATTTTCAGTTATGGTTATTGATTTCACTATTTCATCTGGTTATAAAGACCCTTGGTTCACAAAACGGGCTGACATCCCTGACCTTCTTGAGGTCACATGTAACACCCTACAATTACACGGCCCGAATAGTTGCAGATTTCGCCCTATCGTAATGACAATGGGTCTTTATAACGGTACACTTTAATAATAACCAATGCAGAGACTTAATAGCTACAAAAGAAATTATACCATATACTCTAATCATTTACTTTTACAAACTACTACTACAAATTCTCCTAGATCTAAGCCCAAATAGTAATAAAGTAGAAGAGTTCGAAATATATTGACTAACTTCTTCGGGTCTTGCCTTTACACGAATTCAGGTATTCACAAAAGTCTACTTGAAAAGTATGGATAAAACTTATGTCAGATATAATATATCTCAGAAAGTCCCGCAGTGTGCTATGACAAGTTTTAATAACACTGTGGTTTTGATGTGTGATTAAAATTGTCGGAAAAGTAAAAAGAAATCACTATTTCTTTTTTGAGAAGTATCTATAGTGAAATAATGGAAGTATTGCTCTTTCCTTCAGGAAAATATACCATCGACATAATGACATGGTGTAAAATATAAGATTTGGGCTTTAGATCAGAAATCATTCCATATGTTAAAAATACGTTTAATTATCCAAAATTCTATATTGCTATCTCATTTGGAAGGAATATTATTCCAACTAATATTGCTACACTAGTCCATACAGGATTTACAATCCCACGTCATTAATTTGTTTGAATAACCCAACGTGTACACTGCGGTTAAACATATGACAACCATCGTTATAGTATGCCACACTGGCCCGGGTGTCCTATGCCCGTCCCTCTGTTTCCACTTTAGATAATGGGTGCTATCTAAGGACGACTAAATATCAAATACTGGCACCGTAGGAAATAAGAGATCACAGTTCGGAGGTGGCCACCAACCGGACAACGTTTTGAAATCCACACAAGTTAGTATAGGTGTAAAGTCCCTTTGAGTACTCAAGGATCACATCACATTAGAGATTATCGCAGTGTCTCAACATTTCCACAGCCCAAACAATTCCAAAATATTTCCATTCTGAAGATATTTTCTTTCCCGAAATGACTTTGAATATGAACACGTAAGATTTGGGTCTGTTCCGATATTTCATAAAATCACATTCTCAAGCTATGGCTTTCGTAACCTTTATGCATGAAGTGCAATCATATGTTGCTTAATGAAATTCATGCAGGGTTTCCAAATAATTTCATCGTATGGGTATGACTTCTCAAAATAAAGCATGCTTAAATAGCGCACAATCATTTATGCTTCCAAATGATTCATAATATTTTCAATAAAATAAACTAGCATGCTTTATAATATTTTTCTCATCAAAGAGCTTTATTGAAAAACTTGCGTGGATGTGGGGACTTATTTTTCGCATAGCAAGATAAATATTCGTTAAATCATCACCAATGTTTAACAATGAACAGCCTACAATAAGAATCATTCATAATACATTTAGTATTCTATACTTGTCGAAGACAATGTATATATGGCCAAATATATAGTCATATAAGGATATCACTTCATTTCCTATTTCATTCCACAATTGAAATGAAATATAATCCTTGCATGCTTGTAATTCCTCTTCTTTGCAAGAATATAAGGTCTTCATATACCTAATTAACTTCTCATTTGTCCATGAACATAAATAAAATCACTTCATGAATTTATTTGTTTTTAATAAAAATTCTACAATTTCCAGCTTTGGGCACATCATCTTTTTTTTTTTTTTTTTTTTTTGCGGTTAACTTTCAATCCACACGCCCAAATGATGTCAAATTTGTTCCAAAATGTCCTCAAGACATTCCTTGGTGATTTCCAATTCATGAACCACTGAATTCCCTTCTCATTTCATTCAGTTTTGCTTACAACATCTCAGCTTTCCAATCCCGTCACAGTTTTGGCAGCTTGTGGTATTTTTAACACAACTTTTTATTCACAACTCCAAATCTTGTAAAATTGGTCCCAAAATGATCCTAAGACATTTAGCTACAAGTTTCAGGTACGAGGTTCCTAAACAATGATCCTATTTGTACAGTTTATTTGTTCTTCTAAGCTGCTTGGAAATTCTTCAAAATAGAATTTCTGTTTTTGTTTCCTTTCTTCACATAATCCATTCTCTCTCTTTTTTTTTTCCCCTATACAATACATATGTCGTTTACTCATTGCAAGCCTTTGTTTATCATCAAAACATCAAATAATCCTTCTTGATTCCAGTCATGCACAATCAATATCTTTCATATTTAAACAACAACGAAACTAAAAGCTTTGAATAATAACAACAATATTCTATTTTCTTCAACAACTAAACTATTTTCAATCTTATTTCCATCTTCAAAACACCTTCAAACATCATATAAAACATAGCATACGTGCCTCCAAAAGCACCACCAAATACAGCACACACAACAACCCCAAAATCATAGCTATTTCCAGATATTTTTCGTAATTCTCATGAATTTCCCAACAAAATTAATATCAAAATAATCCTTGCAATTTAATCTACAACTTTAATTCATGAAGCTTGAATGATTACCTTGTTTGTAGCTTGATTTAGCTGAAAAATGCTTCAAGATTCCCTTTTTCTATCAAAGAACTCTTCTTCCCTTTTTCTCTATTTTTTTCTAGCTTTTCTTTCCATTTCCTTTCTTTTCTTCCTCTCCTCCCTTTTGTTCTTCTCTTGGACGAATTCCAAGCTGCCCACCACCATTATGGTACCATTTGCGACCAATTTTGGGCACAAAGTCAAGAGAAATTAAATGCTATTGTGGGCTATCATGACAAGTGTCGTTTCCTTGTTTTTCCACCATTGTCATTATTTACTTCTTAAGCTTATTTGACAAGCTTTTACAATTTAATAATCCCATAAATATTTCACTCATCCAATGGTATTTTGACACATATTTTCATCCACCAATCATGTTACTCTGCTTCTCTCAATTTCGATCATTTTTCAGAATTTCTTTAGAAAATAACTATAATTCTGTCCCCTATCCAAAAAATATTTTATTCTACCAACGGAATCTATAAATTTCATTGAACTCAATAGTGGAAATCAAAATTCTCAATTCTTCCCAATTTATGGTCAAAATCCCTATCGTGGTCGAAATTACGATAATGCCCCTGATAGCTCGGTTTATACCAAAACATCTGTCTCATCACACTGTTCAGTTTTTGTTTTGAGCATACCTCCAAACTCTTACTCTACTAAAAATAGTCGCCATCTGAATACTTAGGGTACGGGTAGAACAAATTCAAAATTTTTTCTAGATCCCTAAAAATTCCAAAATTCCAATTGTGTCCCTAAATATTTTTATCGAACCAAAATGTTCAGTTCCTCAAGCTAATCATTTCTTATTCTGAGCCTTCATACAAATACTCATTCTATATAAAGTAGTTCTCAGTCAAGGTGTACAAAAGAGGGTTGTTACATCGCATTGTAGCAAGTGTTACAAGTGGTATCAGAGCCTTGGTTTAGACAATGTGGCAAAAATTGAGGAAAACTAATTATCTAGGAATTTAAATCAGTTTGTGACCTCAGTTTTTTGCCTATAGTTAGGATGGCTATACAAGACGGACATAGAAGAGACAGATAAGGAATAGGCCTATGTACCTTCTGAGTGCTAGGGCCTTAGAGATTATAAATATCCTTTTTCCATGCTTTCAATAAGCCTATCATTTGAGGTTAATATTGTTTATTTCTCTATATATTGTTTTTCTCCTTCTATGATTTGGTTAAATTAGAATGAGGATGTCTTATGATTTTCGACTTCTCTTGTAGAAACACAGACTTCTTTTCATGAATACATGCATGGGTAAATTTCCTTGCTATAGATTATACTACATTGTGGTTGTTATCTTCTAATCATGCGTTTAGCATTCAATTACTTTAGGTAAAATGTCTGACTATCCTTCATGTAACTTTTTTATGTGCTTAATGTGTCTACTATATGAAGATGGTGCTAAGATAAGAAGTGACCATTCATGGTAGAGAAGCGCGTATAGTTAAGCCAACGACAGCAAGGCGGGGGATGACTACCTGCAGAAATAGAAAGCACGAAGCAGAATTGACTATACCAGTATACGAAACTACACTATCTTCTATTCCAAAGGAAGAAGCAGAAGGCAACCAAGGTCAAGGAGTAGGGTCAGAAAGACTGGAAGAAGTCTCGATAGTACAATTATTCAGCAAAATAATAGAGTTGCTACATACTCTATCCGAACAAAGCACATCTCGCAGAGAAGATGAGGCGTTGGAATAGTTCTTGAAATTCCAACCACCCACATTTCTTGGGGAAGCAGAATAGGATCAAAAAGTGGAGGAATGGACAGAGCAGATGGAGTACAACTTCTCCCTCCTACTGGTGGACATGGAGCATAACAAGACCCAACTAGTTTGTCAATGAGCTCAAACGGGAACTGCAGAGAGCCCTATCACCATTTCCTACCACTACCTGTGCCGCCGTAGTCAATGCTACCACAAGGACAGAAAACGATGATAAGAGCCTAATGACACAGAGACCACCGTTCTCTGTAAAGAAGGATAATCACAAATGACCCACGGAATGACAGTGTAGTGATAAGGGAAAATAGGCCTGGACCCCCAATACGAACAATTTGCCTAACCTACCTGCATGACGTTTCTCACATAGAGGAAAATTGCTGGTCTAAAAACCCACCGAGAGAGTGCTACAACTATGGGGACTCTAATCACCTGAGGAACGATAGTCCCAACCCTTGGAGGATCGATCTAGGAAATCGTACCCAATCAATAGCCAATAGAGGATATAGTAGTGGCACATAAAGGATTGGGGGTCAAAAGCCCAAGTGAAGGACAAGGTTTTTGCACTAAACCGAGAGAAGGTTAGTGTTGATGTGACAGTAGTTGGAGGTACACTATCTATTGTCTGTCAGCTTTATAAGTATTTTAATAGGACTCGGTTCCATGCACTCTAGTATTGCAAAGTGTGAGCATCACATGCGGGTTGGTTTGAGGTAAAATTGTCATACAGATATTGATTAAAACTGTGGGCTTCCGCATCAAAGTGCTTTGGAACCAACAGATATCGATGGTTAAGATCATATAGGGACGACATAAGACACAAGACGCAACACGAGAGATCGAAGACTGGGTGAAGAAGGAATGCCCTGAGTTACTTTATGGATAGTATCTGAGAATTTCGAGGCAAAATTCCTTTAAGGAGCATAGGATGTATGGTAGGGGCTAAAATCATCACTATTTTTCTAGTTATTTGAGGTTAAATTGATATACTTTTGTTGTAATAACTAGGCATATTCCTTCCTATTTGACATTTTACTTGTAGAAAGTGCTTTTGACAAATTTGTGCAGATTTAAGTTGATTTTGAGCAAAAATGAGAATTTTCCAGCAGACCGAAGGCCCGGTCTTGCAAATGGAATAGGCGCCAGGTCCATTTTCGTCTGGCCTGTGAAAATAGAGAAAAAACTCAAGGGAAAATAGAACACATACACCAGGTGCCAAGTGGGTCAAAAGGACCCGGTGCTAGTCCGCTCTCGAGCACAAATATTATGTGCGCGAATTTAGTTATTTTCCAAAAATTTTCGATATTTTCCAATTCCTACTCGGCCAAGACACCACAAGCAACGAATTTAGCATCTGAGAATCCTATAAAACGAAGAGAAAACACAAGAGATTGAGAGTGAATACAAGAGCAAAATTCCAATTACTCAAAAGATGAGAGATTCACCATTCAAGGAGGGTTGTTAATGAGATTCTTCAAAGGAGAAGAAGGAGGCTTGTTTATGAGTGCTTTATTTTACCTTTGTTTTCTTGTTCTTAAACAATGATGTATTCAATCTTTTATTTATAATTTGACATTATTTTGGGATTCATGGTTATGTGTTAATTTAGTTATTTGATCAATTCTTTATCATCTTT
>JANUWF010002171.1:0-235252 GCA_026120185.1 Voacanga thouarsii
GCGGGGTGTTACACGGTTGGTCTTGTGAGGCTATCTGTAATAATTTTTTAGAATTTTCAAGTGAATTAAATAATATTCAAATGAATATAGTATAAGAGAAAATGAATACTTGATTCTATATAATAGAATGTGGCATTCTTCCTGTGACTTGTAGATGATCGATTTTGTCTGTTTTGCGCGGCCTCCGCTTGTGAGTATCTAAAATAGTTAATACAAAAACTTAGTATATAATAATTATTGCTTATATGCACACATTTATGACAGGAAAAAATATTAAACTTTTATACATATAACTTGCGTATTCTCCAAGCGCTAATAATCAACTAAAATCCTCCATTGATTTTCGTCAACTCACCTATCTTTGCAAAGAATAGCCTTCATACTTGTCTGAAAAGGAGTCTACTATCTCTGCTTCAACTTAGAATTATAATCCTTCCAAGAAGCACAAAGGATCTTCATTGTAATGCTACGTCCTTCTGGTGTCATAGTGGCATTGTCCTTGTAAATTAAACAAACAATCAATTATTTAAAATTTTTACTTATGGAGAAAATAATTTTATATGTGTTAGAATAAATTTATTTACCTGTATTTCTTCCCAAACCTCATCTTTAAGTCTATGAGGCACGAAATGCCAATCCCTATAATTCAGAGGGAGCCTACTACTCATACATGCAAAATAGCCTACCACTAAACTATAACGAGATGCATCCACTCCTATAAAACCTCTGTATTGGTTCATACCAACCTCGTACTTTCAAAAACTAGGCTCACTCCATTCGGAGGGTAACCTTCCACCCCGCGAGAACTTCTTGACGTGGATCCTATAAAATATCAATAAAAAAAATTAATTCAAAACAGGCAAGCCCGTAAGTATGATTTCATTAAAAAGAAAGACAAAAGCTTAATATGATTTTAATAGCTACAAAAAACAATTTCTCCTAAATTACTTCCAAATAACTTAGCAAACCTGAGGTGCTAGAGCCCGAGGAAAAAGGCCCTAAGCAACTGGGACCTACAACAGAAGCAGGTGCAGCCATCTCCTCACTGGACCTCTATTCTCGAGAGCCCGTCTAGACAACTATATCCAATCTCTGACCAACCTTCTGTACTATAAGCTGTGTCTATGTACCTTGCGTGGAACTAACCCCTGATCTTGAGGCGGCTATGGCATCCTACAACAATACACGTCGAGAATGTTTGGTAACCATCTATAAAATGCAAAGAAGCATAGAAAAATAAAGTCAAAGAAATTTGGCCAAAAAATCAATTGAGAAGAGAGTATAACAATTCTAGCACATTTAGTAGACTAGAAAGTGATTAATTACATTAGGTTGCAGGGTGTATTCTTCTTCTAACTAAATCCACTTCCTTCCCAGAAATGCCATCTCTAAACCATACAACATCTACTTCACGCGAAATAGGACGAGAATCTAGTTGCTATGCGGGAAAAGTTTCTAGGTCATGGTCCCTTGAAAACCCATCGCAGTTATCTCTTCTCATCATTGGCATTATGATATGCCAGTCCCTTTCTCTAGGACAATGAGAATACCAAACTTGTTTCGCTTGATTTACGACATGCCAGTCTCTTATCATCCATTTTGTTTCTTAATACAAATTCTATAAAGGCATCCAAACCCTTACTGTATTCATCACATAAATGTTCACGTAAGTCAATCCACGATTAGTCCATCTTCCTATTCATTTATCCATATTTTCAGTCAATCTACAAGTTTCGTTATGATAAACATATTCAAGAATGAATGGAAACTGTAGTTTTGAGATAAATGAAATTTCATTTAGTAAATTTTTATTAAAAACTCTAAAATACTCTTAATGTACAAAAAAAAATTAATATTGTTACATCACATTACTGAGTAAAAAATACTCTTAATCCTTACAGAACTGTGGTTTCAAATCTAGTCCATGAAGTAATCTTATCTTACATACTCCTAAAAATTATTCTCATGGGGTAGAGATTATTTGTAAAAAAAATATTCTCATAAAACTATTTTATTCAAATTCTTTGTAAAAAATTTTTGAAAAAATTTTGACAGAGTTTTCACTATAAATTGAATATTTTTCCGGCACTAGGCCACCTTAAAATGAGCAATTATGCAATTCAACCAACAAAAAACTCATAAAAACAATCCAATCATTCATTTAAACTAGTTTAAGTCTATATAGTATAAAACTAACTTAAGGGTAATCATCCATTACCTATGAGAAGTGATCACTTATTACTCATGGGGAATGATCACCCATCACTCACGAGGATCCAATAATGAAATATAAAAATAATTTTCTTACCTTACTAATGCTTTTTTGGACAATCAAAGAAACAACTGTATCTTTAACCTATGACACATATCAAATGCTACTTAATTAGTCAAACTAAGAAGAAAAAAATAACAACAAAGGTGCATTGATATGCATTATTGTGCATTGCTAGAAAAAACATCATATGGCTTTAAGATGATTTTGTTCATTTGTCATTATAGATAGGACTCATGTCACAAAAAGTCCTTTAAAGTAGAACAACTTTTTCAAATGAACAGTGTTCTATTTAACAAGAAATTCTAACCATCCTGCCATCATCAATTCTTCACAAATCTCATATATAAAATCACATAATCACAGTAGATCTTGTCATAATCATGTTTATAACAAATTTCCATCATCGACATGATCAAAAATTGTATTTTTGTTGAAACATCAAAATCTGTCCAGAAAACTAGTTTGTACTAAATTTATGAAAACAAAGAGAGATGACGTTATTAGTTAATACCTCTTGAAGACCACTTTGTAAAATCTGAAAATCAGTAGAAAGACTTGATTTTCCAAGCTTTTAGGGTTAGGATTCTTACTTGTGTTTGAGAGAAAATTTAAGGAGAAGGGGAGAAGATAGGTGTGGCTGCCAAGTAGGAAGGAGGAGAGAAATTAGAGAGAGGAAAAGAGAGGGGATGCCTGATTTCTTAGAAAAATTAGGGGAACTTTTTGGTTTTGTTTGTAGTGAAAGATGATTGAAAGTTTGTGATTTAATTGCTTGAGCAAGAAGAAAATTTTAAGGCTATGATTTAATATAAATGAAGACTTAGGATTAATTTAAGTGAATGTATGCGATTATAGCAAATGGATGATAGAGATTAAATTATTTGGATAAGATCTAATTTCAATGGTCTTGATTAAATAAAAAAAATAGAAGGTTAAGATAAAGTTAAGTGGGTGGTGAGGATTAAGCTAATTGAAGGGCCAACATATAACAAAGTGAAAGACAATGGTTTAATGATATATGAAGGATTAAGATTTTATCCTTGAATATGATGGATTAGGATAGGAAAATAAACTATGAAGGGTAAAAGAAAAGGAAAGAAAATGATATGAAAAGAAAAGAAGGTAGGAAGTAAGAAAAGAAAATTAATGAAAAGGCTAAAAAGGAAAAGATCGATAACTTAAAAAGGAATCGCTTAATGCCAGTTTTACAACCTCAACTTAATTTCCTTTCAAACTACTCAAATGCACCCAATCAACCAATCAACAATTCAAACATCATTAATCAAATGATCAATTCCTCAACATAAATGCTCAATAACACTTCATTCATCAATACAAAAATTACACAATTTCAATACAATCTCCCAATCCAGTCAAATTCCTTTCCACCAATTTCCCTGGCATTCACAGCCCAATTTACTAAGCAAATACCTAATCGTTTTACTCTTATGCCTTATGGTTCTAATTACTAGATTTCTTCTGATATTCAATATGAATCTCAGAATCTGTCAAAAGAAATAAATCAATGGCATAACAATCTAGAAAACAAATGACACTTTGATTTTTAGTCCCCAATTCACAGGATGAAAGTTTACTTCAGTAGCTTATCACAAAGGCAGGTAGCTATACGATCAACCATTAGCCTTCTCAATGATGAATCAGAGCCTCACATTCAGCATAGAAAGATAAATGTTACATGGCTGCAAAAATTTTCTAAAAATTAAGTTGGTACCATGGTTAATTTAGGACAATAATGATGCATTTAGCTTTACTTTATGAGTTATAGGGCTTATATACCATGGGCTAACTACCCTAGCATATCGAGTCCCATCACCTAATACCAAAACATTGTGCAACAAGATTGGCATAACTAGATAAGCGAAATGGTCTATGCTTGATTCCGATTCAAGAACTAGTGCAATAAGAATCTAGTGGTGGATATCTTCAAATCAGGAGATTGAGCACTCACAGGAAGATGGAAAACTTTTACAAAACATATATAGTAGTTGAGAAGATCAAAGCTC
Source organism: Voacanga thouarsii (assembly GCA_026120185.1). Lineage (NCBI taxonomy): Eukaryota > Viridiplantae > Streptophyta > Magnoliopsida > Gentianales > Apocynaceae > Voacanga > Voacanga thouarsii. The sequence continues at coordinate 4,297 of JANUWF010002171.1, forward strand.
AGAATTTATCAGAACGATCTTGCTAAGCGAATAACATATAGTTATAAATGAATCTGTTCCACTCTGCTAATCATTTGAAGTAAAAGTAAATATTGGCTGGGTATTCAATTATGTTTCAAACAATAGAGGACTAAGTTATTTGAAACCAATATCCTTAAGCCCTGGCAATCACTTTCGAGGCGATATGCACAGAAGCTCATGGAAATGAATATGAACTACTTGCAAATAATTTTCCCCTTATGATAAGACTTGTATTGGTTAAACATGTGAACACACCTCCCCTGGCATTTGGTCTATGCCCACCAATATTGAATATAGACCTAAAATATCTTTAGCAGATAGAGCAAAAGATAGGTCAAACATGACTCATCACGACGTCAAATATCATCAAGAATATCGTTGTTATGCAACGGACCAAATCTTGAACCAAAGCGCGCAAATACTACCTTCAGATCTACTTTATGAACTAGTAAGAAGGATGTATAAAAATTCAGAGCCTGCATTTCATTATTTTTTTGCAAGAATCATACAATTCTATTCATATCATATGAGGATGAAAAAATGCCAATTGGCATGGAGTCTTTACAAATAAAAATCATGAAGAGAATACCAAAACTATCACATGGATCAAGAACTTCTCTGTAGAACTCTATTGCAATATAGACATTTAGGCCTCTATGTTTATTGATTTTCTAAAACCTTCCAACATATGGTGCAAGGAATAAAAAAACAAAATCAATCTACTAAAAACAGAAGCAAGCAAGATACTAACAATTCACAGGATCCACAAATCACCAAAAAAAAAAAAATATCAGATATCAAAGCTGAAATTCATTATTAAAAGTAGTTCAAAAAATGTTAACATAATTCACCCAAAATTAAAGCTTTGAATTGTACAACACTTACTGTACTTGAAGAATGAATTGAGGATGAAATGCAGAGGTGGAGTCGGCATCGGAGGCGGCTGAATACGACAGAGAAAAGAGCCCGGAGACGGCTAAAATGATAGCTCCGCATTGGAGAAGAAGTCTCGCGTCAGAGAAGAACACCTAATTGAGCTACCGAAGAAGAATGACCAATGCTGGAGTGCTTTGTCAAAAAACACAAGTCGTTGCACAAGACGAATGGTAAAAAATGAAGAAGAAATGCGGGAAGAGGTAAAGAAGAAACCATATACGATGGTAACAAATAATCGTCGTATTAAATATAAATTGTTGTATTAGGTAAATTTAATACGACGGTTAATCATTAACCGTCCTATTAAGTTTTATTTAATATGCCGATTAATGATTAACCGTCATATATATTTCACTATAATACAATGCTTATTGATTAACCTTCGTATCAAATTTAATAAATACGATGGTTACATAACCGTCGTATTCAATTTCAATATTAAAAAAAATTTTAAAATGAATTTAAATTTGTGGTTGATTTATACACACACACACGTGTGTGTGTGTGTGTGTATAATTACTATTGTAAAACTAAAATTAATGTAATTTTATTTATCACACACACACACACACACACACATATATATTACTAATATATTAGTAATATATTGTGCAACAGCATTGGCATAACTAGATAAGAGAAATGGTCTATGCTGATTCCGATTCAAGAACTAGTGCAATAAGAATCTAGTGGTGGATATCTTCAAAGTAGGAGATTGAGCACTCACGGGAAGATGGCAAACTTTTACAAAACATAAATAGTAGTTGAGAAGATTTATCAGAACGATCTTGCTGAGCGAATAACATATAGTTATAAATGAATCTGTTCCACTCTGCTAATCATTTGAAGTAAAAGTAAATATTGGCTGGGTATTCAATTATGTTTCAAACAAAAGAGGACTAAGTTATTTGAAACCAATATCCTTAAGCTCTAGCAATCTCTTTCGAGGTGATAGGCACAGAAACTTATGGAAACGAATATGAACTACTTGCAAATAATTTTCCCCTTATGATAAGACTTGTATTGGTCAAACATGTGAACACACCTCCCCTAGCGTTTGGTCTATGCCCACCAATATTGAATATAGACATAAAATATCTTTAGCAGATAGAGCAAAAAACAGGTCAAACATGACTCATCACTACAAAAAGGGAAGGTAACCACATGTAGATTGCATTCATCATCAACCGTTACATTTAAGACTTATTTCAATTGCACTATTGTATCCATACTATTATGATACTAATCATGTAGAATAATTATGTAGTATATGAGATAGCAAAAATTATATAATGCTTGTTGATTAATATTAATTCATAGAATATAAATTAATTACTCAATTAAATTACATAATTCAATTAATTCATATACATTATATATGATGATTTTTATCCTCAATGGGGCAAAGTCCCTCTGTCAACAATGGATATTTAGTTCTCTATTTTTCGAGTAAGTTAATAGGATTGGCACCTCTTATATATCACCAAAATATTCGTCTTTTTGGCCCTTCTATTTTTTATGATTTTGAAGTATGTTGGCTTCATAAAGGTTATCAACTATACTACAAACCTGCTCACAAAGAAATTTACAAACTTGCTACAATATGATTAACTATAAAACAATATGCATATCCTCGTATGCATTAGATAACTTCAAATTAAATATTGTACTATACTACAAATTTGAAGAACTCTGCTAGTGAGTTCTATGGGCTTTGTTTGCTGTGTTCATTACCGATCTTAAGCCCAGATAAAGGAAGAGAGTTGCGGTAGGGCTTGTGATGGCTAGCGTAAAATATAGTCGTATCTATAACATGAACCAATCGATTAACTTTATGGGGGCGTTCCATACTCAGTGATATGCTGCACTTCCTAGACTCGGGTGTAGTGATAAATATGCGAGAGTTGCTAGGTCATTACCTGGAAGCAACGCGCCCTGTCGGTCCTCAGATACGGTGTCAAATATGCAAGGGTGTAGGGTAAAAAAGATAGTCCATAGTGATATGATCCGTTTAGCTACATGGAATATAAGATCTTTGACCGGTAGATTGACAGAATTTGTTGAGGTTATGAAGAAAAGAATGATTAGCATTTTGTGTTTTCAGAAAACCAAATAGGTAGGTGAAAAGGCAAGAGTAGTAGTGCCTTGGGGTTATAAGCTTTGGCATTTAGGTAGAGTTGAGAATAGAAATGAAATCAAGATTATTATTAACTGTAAATTTATTGATGATGTGGTTGAAGTACAGAGGAAGAATGATAGGATTTTAAGCATCAAGATCATGATTGGTGGCGAGATTACTATTGTTATTAGTACGTATGCACCATAAGTGGGACTTGATGATTAGGTTAGGCAACAATTTTGGAATAATTTAGATAAGATTGTACAAAGTGTACCATGTGTAGAGAAGCTTTTCATTGGTGGTGATCTAAACGGACATATGAGTACTGATCAGAGTGGGTTTGAGAGTGTTCATAGAAGTCACAGTTTCGGAGTTAGAAATGAAGCAGGAACTGATATTCTCGACTTTACCTTAGCCTTTGATTTGACTATAGAAAACACCTGATTTTTGTCCTTCACACATTTTACCACACTAATATCTCACAAAGTTTTGGTTAAAGATAAAAAATACTCAGAATTTTACCACACCGATACTCTGTTTTATATATTATTAAAGGACGAAAACTACAGAGTTTTAGTTAAAGATGAAAAAAATCAAAGAGAGATGGAGGTCATATTTTGGTAAGTTATTTAATGGGAATCAAGTTTAAGTTTTAGCCTTGCAATTTCGAACGAAGAGGTTAACCGTGCATGTATTCGTCATATTCAGAAACATGAAGTTCGAGAGGCCCTCAAAAGGATGAGACCTAAAAAGGCAGTAGGCCTAAATAGTATACTGATTGAGGTTTGGAAGTGTTTAGACGAGATAGGTATTGTGTGGTTAACTAGTCTGTTCAACAAACTATATAGAGTTAATAAGATACCTACAGAGTAGAGAAAGAGTACTCTGATTCCTCTGTATAAGAATAAAGGGGACGTCCAAGATTGTGCCAATTACCGTGGAATTCAACTCATGGGTCATCCTATGAAGCTTTGGGAGAGAGTGATTGAATAGAGATTAAGGGGTATTATACAGAGTTCAGATAATCAATTTAGTTTTATGCTTGGGGGTTCCACTGCGAAGGCAATTCATTTATTACAGCAAATGATTGAATATTATAGGGAAAGAAAAAAAGATTTACATATGGTATTTATTGACTTGGAAAATACCTATGACAAGGTGCCTAGAGAAGTAATTTGGTGGGTGATGGCCAAGAAAAGTGTCTCGCTAAAGTATATTACTCTTATTAAAGATATGTATAAGAGAGCATGTACAAGTGTAAGGAGTTACGCCCGAATGACTACAGAATTTACATTACTATTGGGGTGCATCAAGGATCAGTGCTTAGCCCTTTCCTCTTTGTGGCTATTATGGATGAGTTGACTTGCACTATACAGGAGGTTGTGCCATAGTATATATTATTTGTTGATGATATTGTATTGATTGATGAGAGTAGAATCGATGTAAATGCTTAATTGGAGTTGTGACGACAGACATTGGAATCTAAAGGCTTTAAAATTAATAGGAGTAAAACAGAGTATATAAAATGCAAGTTCAATAGTAGCAGAAATATAACTCAGAGTGTAACTTTGAATAATAGAGATATACTGGTAGGTGATTACTTCTGACATCTAGGATCTATTATTATGAAAGATGGGAAGCTCAATGGCAACGTTGCACACCGAGTTATGGCGGGTTGGTTAAAATAGAGGGGTACGACTGGTATTCTATATGATCATAATATACTATTGAGTCTCAAGGGAAAGTTCAATAGAACATCCATAAGACCTGCCTTGCTATATAGCACGAAATGTTAGGCAGTTAAAAGGTGTCATATTCAAAAAATGAAAATAGCTTAGATGCGTATGTTATGGTGGATATATGGATACACTACAAAGGATAGAGTTAGAAATGAGACCATTAAGGAAAATGTGGGAGTGGCATCTATTGAGGAGAAGATGAGATAAAGCTGCTTGCGTTGGTTTGTACATGTACAGAAAAGACCGAGGGATACACCCATTAAGAGAATTGAGGGAATGAGGTAGGATAGGTTAGACAGAGGTAGAGGCAGGTCTAAAACGACATGGATTGAAGTAATTAGGAGAGATATGTCTTTATTAGATTTGGATGAAAGTATGACGGTCGATAGAAGGAAGTGGAGAGAGAGGATTTATGTAGATGACCAGACGTAGCCTGTATTGGTTCATGTAGCCGACCCCAAGTTTCTTGAGACTAGACTTAGTTTATTGTTGTTGTACTACAAAGTTAAAGAAGTTGCTCTAATACACAATTTTTAGGGAAGATTTACATGGGATCTAAGCGTGGATGCATTAGTTAGGAACTCTTTTGAAGCAATTAGGAGTAGCAGCTTGAAAAACAATTTGTTTAAGGCAAAGATTGATAGGAAAAAATTAGCTTACATGATGACAGTGTCTATGCAAAGGCAAAAGAGTATTGGGCATCCGAAGCTTTCACATGTCAATTTGAAGTCAACAAGTCAAATCGATTAAATGATCAAGAAGGCCTTAGACCATCTACTCACTGTGGTGGCTCAAGATCTACAACCAAGCGCACCATGCATCTTGTATGTGTTTTTCTATAATACCCTTTCAGTATATATGTTCTATTTGATGTGTGAATCTTTGGTTACCTTTGAGGTAGTATTCTTATAATTTATAATTTCATATGGCATAGGAAAAATAATTAAAAAGGAAGATAAATCACTCTAAGATCTACTTTTCAAGGATGTACTCATAAAAGAAAAACAAGTTTGTTGATAAGAAAGCTAAGCAAATATGCTTGTTAAATACACATCTAATTATTAATATTCTTCTATATTTAATCTAAATTGCAATAAAATATAATATAACAACTGAATTATAATTAATTCAAGCTTCAGATTTCAGATCCAGACTTCATAATTTAGTACTTAAATATTTAGACTTTAGTCTTTAGATTTAATTTCTATCAAATGAGCCCTAAGATTGTGACAAAATCTACCTTATTATACAAAGTTTATTTTGTATCTAATCAATGTCCTAACTTCTAATTTTATTACTTTATTATTTCAATCAAATTTTCGTAAAATGTTTGACCAATATATATTAATTTTGAACACTATTCATTAAGTTCCTAATAAATTAATTCACAACCAATTCCAAAAGATAGCAAATAAAAAAAATAATCGTAAAGTTCAAATATGTGAAGTATACTTTTTCTATCTTTTTTATTAATTCGTATTAACAGATAGTTCATTACACTAGTAACCATGATATAAACCATCTATATAATCTTTGCCACAAAATTTCCCCTTAAATGGTTAACTTATTTCAACAATTCACTGAATTACTATTAGAGCGGTGTCACCAAAATAATGATGGAGAGGGGACAATAATAACATAACTAATGTCTCCATTAGTCACTATACCAACCACTCTCTCTCTACTATTTACTTACTGTGTGGGTAGGTCCACCTCTGGAGTGAGGAACCTCTCTTTTCAACCCTCAAATCTCCACAAAAATCTTTCAATAGAGACGCGTTCAACCCAGCCAAAGAGGAGAGGTCATCCTAAGGGTTCTACCACCGCCAGAACTGAGAATGAAAGGGAGGTGGCTGCAAGCAGTGGAACCCCTAGGATGAAAGGCTCTGAGAGACGAAATATACCTGTAGATGAGAAGTATATCTAGTAGAAGTCACTCGTTCCTGTTCTGTAAGATTGGTTAGCTAATCATATCCTCCTTGGGCCCTCGCTCTCTTCTCGGTATGTTTCCTTAGTATTTGTCTTGTGAGATTTTAAAAAAAAAAATTCTATTTTGCTAGGGTTTATAGAGTTTTAGGGTTAGGTTTTTTACACAAACTCCAATGTTTTCTTTGTTAAGGAAGTCTCTACAAGAAAATGATATATTGGCGACAAAATTTTTTTTCTAATTAAAATTTTGTAGCTAAAAGTACCCTTCAGTGAGCATATATTGGTGACAAATTTAATGATTGGATCGTTAATTTGATATGCATATCTTTCTAAATGTGATAAGTTTTCTGTAGTTTTATAGAGATTATGCTAGATTCTATGACAAAACATATTCAATTACCTAAAAATTTGGTCTTTTTTTTGTGATTTTATCAAATCTAATAGTTAAATCATTAATTTAATATATCTATCTTTGTAAATGGGCAGGTTTTCGAGCATTTTTATAGTGATTGTGTTAGATTAAGTGGCCAAACATATCAAAATACTTTTAAATTTGATCCTAATACTTCTTTTAGTGATTTAATCAAATCCAACGATTGGATCGTTAATTTGATATGCATATCTTTTTAAATGTGTTAAATGTTCTGTATTTTTATAAAGATTATGCTAGATTCTATGTCAAAACATATTCAATTACCTTAAAATTTGGTCATAAACCTTTTTTTAGTCATTTTATCAAATTTAACACTTATATGTTAATTTGATATACCTATCCTTAAAAATGGGTTAGGTTTCGAGCATTTTTATAGAGATTATACTCGATTAAGTGACAAAACATATCAAATTACCTTTAAATTTGGTCCTAATACTTTTTCTAGTGACATTATCAAATCTAACGATTGAATCGTTAATTTTATATGTATATTTTTCTAAATGTGTTAGGTTTTCTGCATTTTTATAGAGATTATACTAGAGTCTATGCCAAAACATATTCAATACCTTAAATTTTAGTCATAAAACTATTTTTAGTGATTTTATGAAATTTAATGATTGGATCGTTAATTTGATATGCACATCTTTGTAAATGAGTTGGGTTTCGAGTATTTTGTCATATATATAAATATATTTTGGTGCGTGTATATGTGTGTGTGTGTGTGTGTATGTTGTGTGTTTGTATATATATGTATATATTAGTATATGTGTGTATATACGCGCGTGTATATATATATATATATATATATATATATTCTAATTGATCTAAACATATATAATCATTTAATAAAAATAATTATATTATTAATATCTTATACATTTTTAGAATTTTTTGAATGTAACAAGTAATTTATTATGCGGAATAATGTTGTTTCATTGAAAATTTAATATAATTATGTCATTTTTTATAATATTAATGTTTTAAAAAGTAAAAACAAATTTTAAGAATGTGTAAATATATATATATATGTGTGTGTGTGTGTGTGTGTGTGTGTGTGTGTGTGTGTGTGATATGTATGTGTGTATATATCTATACATACATATTAATACATGTTAAAATGTATATATGTGTGTATATTTGTGTGTGTATAATATATGTTAGCATGTGTGTGTGTGTGTGTGTAAATCATTTAATAAAAATGATATAATTAATAGATTAATAGTTTGTAAACTTTTAAAATTATACAAATGTACAAAATAATTGATCATATTTAATAATATGGTTTTGTAGTAAATTTAATATGATTATTATATTTTATTATAATATTAATATTAGGAAAAAATACAAAAGAATGTTGACAATAGTTTAAATAATAATAATAAAAAAAAGAAATAGAACTAGGCTCTTGACTTAGCTCAGCGGCTATGTCTCACCTCCCCACATAGGAGGTCTGAGGTTCGATTCTCGCTGGCCATATTATTCTTGAATTATCCATAGAGAAGGTTGCGATTCAGTTTAGCTTGGTGCATGAGTAGAGCTCCAGTCTACAGAGACCTGTGGCTGCAATCCGATGTAGTTAGTTCACGAAGTGGGTTGTGGACCATAGCTCAATAAACTAAAAGTTTTATCACTGAAGGGTGCCAAACCTCTTTGGTGAGGTCGCTTCAGCGAGGAAGTGGCGAGAAAGCCTTTTTACTCGCTGAAGGCTTTTAGCTAGGAAACTTTGGCCTTCAGTGTAGGAAAAATTTTTGTCATTCTTGTAGTGAGTGGAGATGATATTTTTGCATTTTTTTTTTCCTACTTTCAATTTTTTTATGTCCATTCATCTATGGGTTATAGTATAGGGTTTAATTGACTTGTTCAGAATTTTAGTTCTGGATAATGGCCATAGTTCAATCACCTGTAAATGCTTGCATTTCAATGTCCAGAGATCTTTTTGAAATCGATTATTCCTTTAGTCTAGATAGCACAAGGAAACTTACCTTTATAAAGCATTATTTTGATATTAATATGTACCTAAAGTTCTATTGTCTTGTGCAGTTGTTTAACTGGCATTTACTGGGTTGATTTTAGGTGCTGGTGAATTGCTTTTCTTACTATAAATTAACACACAGGACTACCTTTGGTATACAAAGACAATTGTTCCTATTGTTAATATAGCATGTTTTTGCTGGTTCAACAACATCTTGCTTTTGGAAGATCTTCTAGAGTGTCTTATTACCTTTACAAGCTGATTTGCAGAATAATCTCTTGAAATTCTTTTGCATTAATTTCTATTGACCATGGTGCATGTAGGGCTCGATTATTAAGCAAGGAACTTATAAGAATTGACCAAGACTTTATTTTTGAGCAAGTATGCTTGCTTCTTTCTTTTGCATATTTGGTTTGATAAGGTGCATTTCAAGATTTGTTCCCTGAACCTGTGTGGAAAGTATACAGAGTTTACTTTGTTTTTTTAAGAAACTTCACAAAAGTTACTTGCTTCTAAGGTTTTTGTTAAGGTGCTCTATTTTTGTTATCATCCTTTTATTTTTAATAGGCCAATGAGAACTTGCATGTTAAGTTGGAGGAAGATGTTTGAGAGGAGTATTCTATGCTTGGTCTTGTGGATTTAGTTAAGGTATTGCGACTATCTTGCTAACTATCTTCCTTGCATTGTAGTTTTATGGATGCTAACACTGTTTGGATGCCTGCAAGGTTTTAGAGGAGTGTTTGACCTTTACAACCTCAACCTTACTAAATTAATATGGTAGCCATGTGTGATAATGTCTTCACATCCATCCTTTTGGCTGAGAGTACATTTAGTTTAGAAAAGTTAGTATTCAATTTGAGACACCCCAGAGTAGAAACGTGGAAACTAAATTTGAATTAGATGGAGTATTACATAGCTATTTAGGTTGCACTTGCCTTCAGATCCTCATGACATCTAGATGGACATGACTTCTTCAGGCTTGAATACAACTTGAAGCTTAAATGAGCATAACACCAACACTTAGCATATATGGTTCTTTGTTCCCTAGAGTTTTATTTTCTCAACTTCCTTGGAGACCTTTTGGACTGCCTACTTTGTTGTATACATTGTTGTGACATTTCTACATTTTCTATGTTGTTGAAGGAATTTTAGGTGAAAACGGAATTATATGAACTTACAAAAGGGTTGTGTAATCTTAAATGGCTTTATGTTGTCTTAAAAACCAAGAAATCTTTCCCTCTAAACTCACCAACCTTGCTGTCCATATTTTCTGGAAAAGGCTAAGATAAACATGTCATTTTGAGCGGTTTTAGACTAAACTTTGCACATACAAGGATTTTATTTTCTTTGAGAAGCTTTGAGGACGTTGACAATCATAAAAACATTTTGTTGATTAATTTTAAAAAAACTTTCAAGAAAACTCCTCTATAGTGCCACCAATGAAGCTTGTTACTACTGATATTTTAAGTTCATTTTAGTGTTAATTCCAAAAGGAAATTTGGATGATATTTGGTTTTATTTAACTCCTTAAAGTGTTATAACTAATTGGGGTACATTGTGAAGTTTCAAAATGCAAGAAAATGCCTTAAAAATTAGCTAACATTTCTTGCCCCGTTGCTATAAAAATTCTATACGAATTTGAGAGAAGTTATTAGTCAAATGTTGATGCTTAGGGGAAGTTTTTGGTAAATTCTTGATTGCATATATCTACTAAGGTGTTGTTGAAGAGTTTATTTGATTTTGATTATATTGTACAACCTCGGATATGTGAATTACGTGCTAAAACTACTCAAACTCTTAGATTTTCAAAGCTAGAATTTTAGTTTCCTTATGTGTAATTAATTTGAATGAATTCTTTTTGCTATGTTTGATAACATTGTATGAGAAGAGAGGGGCTACAATATGACGTCTTGTTTTGGGTTGAGGTTATTTGAAATGTTCGAAGTTTATTAAAGCTGGAATTTTGATTTCCTTAGTTGTAGTTGCTTTAAATGAGTTGTTTTTGCTATGTTGAATAGTTTTGTATAAGAAGAGAGGGGCTACCATATGATGTGTTGCTTTAGGTTGAGGTTATTTGAAATGTTTAAATTATACTTGGAGTTGGAGAAAAATGATTTCATTATAATTAAGACATGAAGGCATGATGCTTACAAAATATTCCCTCAAGCGTTTTTCTAGAATTGATAATAATTAACTAAACCCTATTATATGTTTTCCATAGATGTTTACTACAAAATGAATACTTACTTTTATATCTACAAAAATGAATTGGAAATGTACAACAATCATGTTAATGACATTGGTGTTTGCCAACATAATATGCTCTTGAATTGCTAACTGATTCAGGTTATCTTGGATGGAATTTATGGTCATTCCTATTAACAATAAATATAAAGTTCATCTTGTTGATTTTGAACTATTGGCTAATGCTCCTTGATTGTCCTATTGCCATTCATATGCATATAGGTATATATAGAGTGTACAATAAGATGAGGCCATATAGGCAAATTTTTCAACCTTGAAAATTTTGATAGCAAATCTGATGAAACTATATTTTTTGGATTATTTCAACAAAAAGGCATACAAAGTGTATAATAAGAGAACTCTATATATGGAAGAATTTGTACACATTGTGTTTGATAAATCGAATATATAGTCTTCTAGAAATGATGATAATGATATAGGTATCTTGAAAGAAAAGGGCAGTGAGCAACTTATGGCTCCTCCACTTGATATTCATGCCAAAGAAGAGGAACTAGAAGAACAACATGCTAAAGAAATCAAATAAAAGACTGAAGAGCCCACGAATCAAGATCTGCCAAGAGTTTGGAAGTACAAAACTATCCATCCAAAAGAGCAAATCATTGGTGATCCTAGCTGTGGAGTCAAAATTATACAGTATTTTATTGATAATTTTACTCTACTCTCTAGTACTAAACCTAATTATATTGATACAGCTTTACGTGATAAATTTTGGATTATGGCCATGCAAGAAGAGTTGAATCAATTCAAAAGGAATCAAGTTTAGAAGCTTGTCCCTAGACCACTTGATCATCCCATAATTGGTATGAAGTGGGTATTCAGAAACAAACTTGATGAGCATGGTAGAGTTATTAGAAATAAAGCCAAATTAGTTGTCCAAGGATTCAATCAAGAAGAGGACATTGATTATGTTGAAAACTTTGCTCCCGTTGCTCGATTAGAATCAATAAGAATGTTGCTTGTATTTGCTTCTTCCAAAAATTTTATACTCTATCAAATGGATGTCAAAAGTGCTTTCTTAAATGGTTTTATTAAAGAAGAAATATATGTGGAACAACCTCCTGGTTTTACTCATGAACGGTTTCCAAACCATGTTTTTAAACTCTCCAAAGCCCTTTATGATTTAAAACAAGCTCTAAGAGCATGGTATGAAAGGCTAAGTGATTTTCTTCTCTCAAAAGTCTTTTCAAGAGGCTTAGTTGATACCACATTATTTATCAAGACTGAAAATTTTGATAACATCTTAATTGTGCAAATAATATCAATCGATGATATTATTTTTGGAGCTACTAATGATTCCTTGTGTAAGAAATTTTCCAAGATAATACAGTAAGAGTTTGAAATGAGCATGATGGAAGAACTTAAATTCTTTATCAGTCTTCAAATTAAGCAAACCAGAGATGAAATTTTCCTAAATCAAGTCAAGTATATCAAGAAATTGCTCAAAATGTTTGGTATCAACGAAGCAAAAGAAATGAGTACACCAATGAGTACTTCACTAAAGCTTGACAAAGATGGAAAAAGTAACAAAGTGGATGAATCAAAATACCAAGGTATAATCAGAAGTCTTCTCTATCTTACTGTCAACAGACCTAATATAATGTTTTTGATATGTCTTTATGCTAGTTTCAATCATGTCCAAAGGAATCTCATCTATGTGCTATAAAACGGATCCTTAGATACTTAATTGGAACTCATGATTATGGCTTGTGGTATTCTCAAACTAATTCATTTGATCTTATAGAATATACAGATGCCAACTATGCTGGTTACAAGGTTGAAAGAAAAAATACCTATGGACACTATCAATTTTTTGGACATTTCCTTGTCTCGTGGTATAGTAAAAAGTAAGCTTGTGTCTCTTTTTCAACAACCGAAGCTAAATATGTAGCAGCGGGTAGTTGTTGCACGCAAATTCTATGGATGAAAAACACCTTTCTATTTTTTGGTTTAAATTTTAATTGTGTGCCTATCTTGTGTGATAATACTAGTGCTCTTAATTTAACCAAAAATCCTATTTAGGATTCTAGAACTAAGTACATAGAAATTAAGCATAATTTTATTAGAGATCATGTGCTTAAGAGGGATGTATGTGTTAAATACATTCCAACTAATGAACATCTTGCAGACATATTTACAAAACCTTTAGCCAAAGATAGATTTAATCATCTGAGAAGAGGTTTAGGAATTACTAGAATTATGTAACAAACACTTTTGTCAAGGATTTGTTTGTTCACTCTTGCAGAACTTGTAATACCTTGTATTTTAACCTTCGATTAGCTACTACTTGTAATAGGATGAAAATTGTATCAATGGCCAGAACAAAAGATGGTCAGTATAATGAAACGAATATTTTGGTATAATAACATTTTGTCGGGACACAGATGTAATTATTGAATTTATTCTACCCGTTCCTTAAATCTTCAAAAGGCTACTACTGTTAATAAAATAAGAATTTGAGGGTACACTGAGAATAGAAATTGATCAATATGATGAAATACACGTTTTAGTGTGAATTAAGTTATTCGGTTATCGGGGAGATTTTCGTTATTTTGATCGTGCCAGGGATTTTGACAGTGATTTTGACCAAATTGAGAAAGAATTGGAGAATTTAAGTATTACCAATGGATTCAGTGGAATTTTTTGAATGGAATGGTAAAATAAAATATTTTCCCATTTCGGACCCAAATTTTAATTATTTTGGAGAAAAAGTGAAATTGCGGTTTAAAGAAATGGTGCATGTGGCGTTTTGTGATTGGTAACCCATGAACATGTGTCAACTTATGAGAGGTCGCTTAAAGAATTCATGCAAGACATATGGAATTAAGGAATTACAAAATAAATAAAGAAATTATGTGATTAAATGTGATCAAAACACATCATTTGTGGAGCTATCTAATTAATGTCTTGCACATTTTAATTGGCCAATATTTTGACCATGAAGAGGCGGTGGAATGGCTGAAAAACAGCCAGAAATTTAGTAGTCTCAAGAATGAAGAAAAGAGGAAAATTTAATGAAGAAAAATAAGGGAAATGATGTGTATTTTTATGATTGGAACACAACTATATGTAAACCACCACACAATTAATAGAATTAGAAATTAATTGGAAAAAAATTCTAATGAAGTGTGGTGGTGGGAAGGCTATTTGACAGCCAGAAAATTTAGTAGCTCGAAGGGAGAAAAATAAGAGTAAAAGAAATCAAAAGAAAGTAGCAAAAGAGAGAGAAAAGGTTAATAGTGTGTGTTCTTGGTGAGTAGTGAGTGTTCTTGAGAGTTTCTTGGAGCAAATCACACCAAAGAGCCCTATACACAAGGTGAAACCTTACCTTACGAGAATTAAAGTTGTTGTTGGCTGAATGTTGATTATTTTGATGTTAATTTTAACATGAAAACATGATTTTTATGCCTTGATTTTGGATCAAAGGTTAGGGTATATAAACTTTGTATGTGAACTTTGTGTGTGATTATGTGTGCCGACTACCTAGGGGATTTATGGATAATATTTTATGTGATGAAGGAATGAATTTTCATGGTAGTTCGAAGGGTTGATCTTGGTTATTGAGATAATGATCAAAGTGGAATGAAAATGGGAGTTAATTGGGTAGAAGGACGAATTATGCTAACTTTTGATTGAAGGAAGGGAATTGTGTTGAATAAACATGACTTTTTTGAGTTGTTAGAATCTGAAAATTGAAGGATCAAAGTTGATTTGAAGGAAAAATTGAATGAATTTTAATGTTATCAAGGTGTTAAAGATGAAAGGAAATCAAAGGATAACATGAATGGTTGAGCTAGGGCAAACTACTGTAACTGTTTTGAATTTGCATTGTGTTACAAAAATCTAAACTCAGGAAACGGCTTACACAAAATTAAAGTTAAGAGCCTTACGATCGTTTTGATATCTTTAAAGACCAATAGGAGTTGTGGATTGAAAATTATGTGTCAAGAAGGGAAATTCCAGAATTTTGGTTGGGAAATGAATGAACTTAAGAGGGATTAATTGTGTGATTTTGGAATGAAATGAATGAGAAACATGAAGATAATTCCTTGTTCATGAAGAGAGAAAGGATATGGAAGAAAAGACTCAAAAGGATGAACTAGTGTCTGCTTTATCAGCACTATCCCCAGCAAATGCAATTACAGAGAAACCTATCCCTAAGGCCGAAGAAGTAGCTGCAAAAGAGCAATAGGTTGAGGAAATTACAGTTCCTGAGCAAGGCAAAGAAAAATCCCCACATCAGGAAGACGTAGCACCCCCTGTCCCTACTAAACTCCTTGTCTAATCTAGAAAGAAACAAAAACATGTGGTAGTTAAGTGGAAATCCTGTAGGCTTTCTGGACAACATTCCCAAAAGGGTGCCAGGTAAAATATCGAGACTGTTCACATTTCTTGAGTGATCAGATTAGTGGATTGCTTTCCAGCCTCCCTCTACCAGAAACTCCTTATTACTTTTCACTAAACTATTTTTTATTTTCTACCCTAGTAGTTGAACAATTTACTTTTTGTCCTTCAAAACTACTGTCTCTGCTTAGTTTATAAGTGCTTAATACATACAATCTTCTCTGCTTCATATATTTACATATTACTCTCCTTACTCTACATTTTGATTGATGAAAAAAAGGAGAGAAAAATGATAGCTGGGGTTGTGATTGTAGTTGTGAATGATAGCTAGGATTGCTAATGTGATTGTGGCACTAAGTATGTGCACCTGATAGTTGGGATTGTGATTGTGGTTGTGAATGATAGCTAGGATTGCTACTTTTGCTATTGTGATTGTATGCACTATGCTGTGTTATTATGCTCTATGTGGCTCTGCTGTTAATTCTGCACTGGACTATTGATTGATTGTTGCTATTATTGAGTTTTCTAAGTTTTATTTTGTACTGATTGAACTAATGTTGGATGAACTAATATTTGTGCAGTGTTGAGCTATATGTTGAGAATGGGGTTTGATCAAACCAGCATGCTGTGAAATTTTCAATTAGTCTATAATAAACATACTTTTTGATCTCTGAATGATTATGATTATAGTTTGCTGCTATTCAAAAAGATTTAAAGTGACTTATTGAAAACCAGTTTGATATCATGTTTTCAAAGGCTATTATGATATGGTTGTTGATCAAAGCTATTATGATATGCTCTGTGTTAAAAATCTTAGTTGATAAAGATAGTTACTCATACATTTTTTATTGCTAAAAAATTTCCTTGAAGTCTGAAATATCTTGAGAAAACTTGGCTGGATCAAAATTTCTGAAAATTTGTTGTTTTCTATAAATACACAAGGGGAGTTTTGGATACACATTTTCTTGATCCAAAAATCTAGTCCAAAAATAAGTTTTAAAAAAGAAGACAGTTTTTGTCTAACTTTATCCTATTTTGGGCACATATTTTGGACATCCAAAACCTAATGTCCAAAAGCTCTGTACTCTTCTAAACCTAGTTTTGAATGCACATTTTGGACATCCAAAGTCTGAATGCAATTTTCTCTCAAATCAGTCTTCTTAATCTCATATATTACATTTGTCTATATATGAACATATTAAGGGGAAGCATCTCATTGTATGATTTGTTTACTATACCTTATTGTGTACATATTCATACAATATTTATAGCGGCTATTCTTTTAATGAATAGTCGTGTGACGAAAAGAAAGAGGATATGGAGGTAGATTGGGTCATAGGCTCATTAAGTCATATTTGTGAGTATATACTTTAAATTGTTGATCTTAATCTCATAAGTACTCTGAAAAACCTTAGAGGGGGTGAATAAGGTTTTTGGCAAGCAAAAATAATTTTTTCGAATTGTCTAAAATGCTGAACAAGGATAATCACCATGATGCTTGGACTAACTTTATAGATGCATAGAAAGGTATCCAAGCACTCGTAGATGTATATCCAGATTTAGACAGTGAAAGAACATAAAAAATAGTACATGAACTACTGAATAAAATGAGACAAGAGATGTATAGTGGTTTGATCAACAATGATCTATGTCCACTACCTTAAGCCTCACACTTAAGGATTTTCAACCCTATTTCATTATCCTCACTTAATGAAACAGTTTCACATACAAGAGAAGATCACCACACTAGGTTTTCCACAACATCTCAAACATATCAAGGATAACCTCACTAGGTTTTACTCCCAACCTTAACACAAACACAAAACAAGGATCACCCCAATGGGTTTTACCACACAACCTTGAACATACACAAACACAAGGCTTACGACTATGGGTTTTACACCACAACCTTGCACTACAACATAGATTTGAAAATCAATAGAATAGAGATAAGCTCACTTACTTGAGCAGATGTTCTCTCGAATACAAAGCACAAAATACTTTTATCTTTGATACAAAATGAACTTACCTTGAAGCTAGATAAAAGGTTATTTTTGATAATATTGAGCAATAATGATTCTAAGATAGATGTTTCAAAAATCATATATTCTAATCTTGCTTTAAGGGCTATTTATAGAGCCAAAAAGTGGAGTGCCAACGGTCATAAAAAACGGTTATAAATTTTTCTGTTTAAACTCATCCGAGTTTTAGACTCGGGTTTTGGAAGAAGTTGCATCCAAAAGGTAAGTACAAAATGGCACTTCCCAAACAAAAACTTTTTAATCCAGTTTATAGGATTTTGGATGAACCTTTTGGATTCAAACTGTTTCATCCAAAATTTTGTGAATTTCAAAAAATTTGAAAAGTATCTCCTTTGAAGCTTCAAGGTAAAGTCAAATGAATCAAATGATAAGAAGACATAGGAATTAATAAATATACCTCAATAACACTTCCTAGTCTATCATTCTTCATAAAGAGCTTCCTTGATATATAACTCCTTATACTCTGATTTTCACATTTGATCATCTAATCTTGAAATCAGCGTTGAAGGAGTTGCCAACAATTCTTATCTGGAGACTTTCGAAGAATAAAGGTCAAACATGTCCTATCACAATAAATTGACAAGTTAGTCCATATCAATGTTTGTCATAAATCAAAATATAGAAGAAATCCCTTAGGGTTAACAATCTCTCCATTTTTGAATGATGATAAACATGACACTTTTGAAATGTAAAAAGAGAACATGTTGAACAAAAAAGGTGCAAATGAATGTAATATTACTGTATAGGTCTCATAGAGATCTTATGATCAAAAATTTGTAAACATATCTCAATGATCCTAAAGCTTATCATATCTCTATATAAATATTCAGAATGATTTGATAGAGATAAAATACTAAAATACTCCCCCTAAATATATGCTTATGTGTCTATTTCGAACATAAGAGGAATGGGAAGAAGTAATGATTTATTCATCCAAAAAGTGTATCCAAAATGGTTTTGGAAGAACGAGTGTTTTCAGAATTTCATTTGGATAGGGATTTTGGATGTCCAAAACATTTTCCAATTCAATAAAACTGCTTATAAGAACATTTATTTTGGATTCAAAGTTTTTGAGTCCAAAAACTCCCCCTGACTCAATGCACGAAATTCTTACCACAGAATCTAGTCTAAAAAATACCATTATCATAAAAGTGAGCGTCACAAACAGAGGGGTTTTTTAGAGAACTTTTAGTAAACAGGAAATCACATCATATCAGTAATTTTCTTAACAGTTCAAATTTGATATCAATGCATAACTATTCATGCCAGAAGTAGTTCATGTAGTTCATAACAGTTTATGCAGTTTCTTGAAATTCAGTAACTGTTCATACAACAGTCTTTTTTTTTCCTACAAATAGTTTCAGTTTTCAAAGTGGTTGCAATTATCATAGCAGTTCTTTCGCAGATCAGTCCAAAGTCATTCTCAAAATTCAGTTCATACAAATAACATCAGTCATGTAGAATCTATACAGATTATTATGCAGAACCCAAAACAACATGTAGATAATCAGTCATATGCAGACCTAACATTCTATCCTTATCAGTTAATGCATGCAGACAAATAACATTTTCTTTCTTCCCATAGAATGCATTCAACAGCATATAACAGTCATGCAGACCATAATACAGACCAATATTTTCACAACATTTTCATTTTTTCTTTTTCTTTTTCTTTTTCTTTCCCTTTCTCCCTCTTTGTCATCAATCAAAAAGAAGCATAATAGAAGGAAAAGTAATATGCAATCAACAGTCGTCAGATAGATAAGAAGCAGAATAGAGAAGTAAGCTTAAACAAGTATCTAGCAGAAATTATCCAAAGACATAATGTAAATGACTGAAAAAAAAATTAAATTGTTTAACTTGTGCAGAAATAAAATTGTTCATCAACCAATCTTACTGCCCATATGCTGTCTAGGAAATATTGATGGTTTCACTCTTGGATCCAGCACGCTTCTTGGAAAAATGACCAGCTATTCTGTTGGATTTTCTTTTCACAACAATGTGTTTTTGTCTTTTTCCATAGGGTTTGGGCTTAGGATAAGGAGGAGGAGTCTCTGTCTTCTTTAAGGGAGAAGGTGGAGGAGACAGTTCAGGAGAGGAATCTTTTTTGTCCATCGATAGTTCAGACTTGTCTTCAACTTTTTCATGATCAGAAGACTTAACAGATTGCTCAATGACAGACAGTCTGTTTCCAAGACTTTTAATTTCTGAACTAAGAGATTCCAATTTCTCTACAAAGGAGCTAATTGCACTCAGAATATTTTTCAGACAAGCCAGAGTCCGTAACAGTTCCTTTTGTAGATGATTTTGCCTGAAAGACCTTATCAATTTTTCTCTTTGTTCCTGACTTCCCTTTCTTCTTAATCTTTATCAAGTTTTCCCTCCATTTTCCTGCAGTTTCTCTTAACAACTTCCATGAGTTTTCCTTCCTTACATATCCCATCTTCTCAAATGAATCAAAGCTGTAAACATTTGTTTTGGTAGGATCACATTGAACAGAATTTAAATCAACTCAAAAAAATTCAAAGACTTTCGTCAACAGATTTCCAATGGAAAAGCTTTGCTTGAGGTGTTTCGAGACTGCAACATAAGCTTGGTTGCCAGAAACCCAAAATTTATTAACCTTTTCTCAACCAAAGCCAACATTATCACCATTTGCAGAATGCTTATAGAAGTCTTACAGCCAGAACTAGGGACAATCATAGTTGACACCATGTGATGCAAGATTCTGCCTATCCTATTCAGCCATTTAGAACTCCTAGTTCCAAAATTCTCAAAACTTTTCCCTCCAGTGAACAGTTTTTCAAAATTTTTCAGATAAAAAATTTCTTTTCCCTCAGGAAATTTGTTCAACTCAAAGTACTAAAAACCAACATCTCTAACATCACAAATTCTGTTAAACAACCTATGATCAAATTCTATTTCTCTGCCCTTTACTCTTGACACATACCATCTAATCATAAAACCTCCATCAGTTTCTTCCAGCTTTCCTTTTCTCAAGTTAATGTAAAATTCCCAGACCAGAGGAGTATATATTTTCTCATCAACTGACAACAAACTTCCCCACCCAATGTGGTCAAACATATCCAGAATATTAGATAAATTTAGAAAGGCAAAATGGTTAACCCGATAGCCAGAGATTACAGTTCGATTTCTTGAAACCCAATCATTGTATTCAGTTTCACACTTTGAATCAAGAAATTGGGGCACCTGGTTTGCAGAACTCACTTGTTCTGAAGAAGATTCTGATGTTTCGTAGTGGGAGGTAGAAAAGTGTGGTTGAGGAGAAGCTTCATTCGCTTTCGCCTTGGTTGAACCCGAAGCTTTTTTCTTTAACACCGGAGAAGATTTTTGCTCCTTCTTAGGTTTTGGAACGGTGGATTTTGTCTTGGCCATTGGAGGATTGAAGCTTTTTCAAGGCTTTTTGGTTTTTAGAGAAGAAGAGCACATAGGAATTGTTTTGGAAGAAGAACGGTTTCAAGGGTTTCGAATGAGAGAAAACCAGATAGCTTTGAATGTCTAGGATAGTGTGAGAGTAAAGTGCCTTGAAAACATATGTTTCTCTGAGGAGTTTTTAAAAATGCGCAAACCAATTTTTTTGAAACCCGAAATTTGGAATAAGAGAATACTAAGAATTGATTTTGGAACAAGACCATGTCTGAAATCAACATCCAAAAGAGAATATTAATGCATTTTGGATGTAGGAATTAGATTCTAACGCTGCGTCCAAAACAAGAATGAGGTATTCTAGATGTAGAATTTTGTTTCCAAAATCTTTTTCTTCACAAATCCTGCACAAAGAAGACTTATGCCACATGTTAGTTACTGGATTTTTGTAATTCCCAAACCTCTTCTCAAGTTGTTGAATCTATCCTCAGCTAGAGGTTTAGTGAAAATATCTACAAGTTGTTCATCCGTTAAGACATATTCAACACACACATCTCCTTTGAGTACATGGTCTCGGATGAATTGGTGTTTAACTTCAATGCACTTTATCCTCGAATGTTGTACTGGATTTTTGTTAAATTGATAGTACTTGAATTATCACACAATATAGGTACACAATTAAAATTTAGATTAAAATCTAGCAATGTATTCTTCATCCATAAAATTTGGGCACAACAACTCCCGGCTGCAATATATTTAGCCTCAGTGGTGGATAAGGATACACAAGCCTGCTTTTTACTGTGCCATGACACAAGAGAGTGTCCAAGAAATTGACAATGGCCACTAGTACTTTTTTTTCCAACTTTTCACCCTGCATAATCTGCATCAGTATAACCTATAAGATCAAAAGTATTAGTACATGGATACCATAATCCATAATCATATATGCCAATCAAATATCGAAGTATGCGTTTAACTGCACATAAATGAGATTCCTTCGGACAGGATTGAAATTGAGCACAAAGACATGCTGAAAACATTATGTCAGGTCGGCCGGTAGTAAGATAGAGTAGACTTCTAATTATACCTCTATATTTGTGCTCATCTACTTTCTTACCTTTTTCATCATAATCGAGTTTGATGGAAGTACTCATAGGTGTGCTGATTTCTTTTGCTTCATTCATTCCAAATCTTTTGAGCAACTCCTTGGCATACTTAGCTTGGTTTATAAAGATACCGTCCTTTATTTATTTAATTTGCCGACCGAGGAAGAAGTTTAGTTCTCCCATCATACTCATCTCAAATTCTTGCTGCATAGTCTTAGCAAACATCTTGCACAAAGATTCATTAGTAGCACCAAAAATAATATCATCAACATAGATCTGAACAATCAATAAATTATCAGGGTTCTCAGATTTAATGAACAAGGTATTATTAATCAAGCTTCTAAAAAATCCTTTCGAGATCAGAAATCCACTAAGTCTTTCATACCAAACTCTTGGAGCTTGCTTTAATCCATAGAGAGCTTTAGAGAGTTTGAAAATATGATTTGGAAAAAAGCTCATGAGTAAAACCAGGTGGCTGTTCAACGTACACTTCCTCTTTGCTGTTCAACGTACACTTCCTCTTCAATAAAGCCATTTAGAAATGCACTTTTGACATCCATTTGATAAAGCATGAAATTTTTGAATGATGCAAAAACAAGTAACATACATATGGATTCCAGTCTGGCAACAGGTGCAAATGTTTCATCATTGTCAACACCTTCTTCTTGATTAAATCCTTGGCCAACCAATCTAGCTTTATTTCTGATACCAACCCCATTTTCATCAAGCTTATTTCTAAAAATCCATTTTGTACCAATAACAGATCGATCATGAGGTCTAGGGACGAGTTTCCAAACTTGATTTCTTTCAAATTGATTAAGTTCTTCTTGCAAGGCAATAATCTAAAATTCATCATGTAAAGCAATATCAATGCAGCTTGGTTCAATATTTGAAAGAAGAGCAAAGTTGTCAACAAAGTACCGTCTAGTTTTAACTCCATGGTTTGGATCTCCAATAATTTGCTCCTTTGGATGACCAGATTTGTATTTCCAATCCTTCGGCAATTGATGATTTGCAGAATCTTTAGTTTGTTCTTTCTCTTTTTCATTCTGCAATTCTTCAATCTCTTCTTCTTTTGCATGAGTATCTAATGATGGAGCTTTAATATGATCTAACTTAACTTCATTTAAATTCCCTACATCATCGTTAACTCTATTTGAAGTATAAATGTTAGATTCATTAAATACAACATGCACAGATTCTTCTACACAAAGTGTTCTTTTATTGTATACTCTGTAAGCCTTTTTGTTGGAAGAGTATCCAAGAAATATAGCCTCATTAGACTTGCTAGCAAATTTTCCAAGATTATCTCTTGTATTTAGGATAAAACATTTACATTCAAAAACTTTAAAATAAGAGATAGAAGGAGTTTTATCAAACATAAGTTCAAACGGAGTTTTTCTCAAAAATGGTCTTAACATAACTCGGTTTATTGTATAGCATGCTATGTTAACAACTTCCGCCCAAAACTATTTTGGAAGAGCATTTTCACAAAGCATTGATCTAGCTATTTCTTGCAAGGTCCGATTTTTCCTTTCAACAACACCATTTTATTGAGGAGTTTTAGCTACTGAAAAATTATGAAAGACTCCATGTTCATCACAGAAGTGAGTAAATTCACTATTACAAAATTCTTTGCCATTGTCACTTCTAATAGAAATCAGTTTGCATCTAATCGAGTTTTAGATGCGCTTTATCAGTTTTGAAAATTCAGAAAAAGGTTTCATCATTTTGACCAAAAAATAAGGTCCAGGTAAATCTAAAGTAATCATCAACAATTACATATGCATATTTTTTACCTCCAAGACTAGCAGTCCTCATGGGTCCAAACAAATCTATATGAACTATTTCGAGTGGTTTTGGAGGTAGAAACCATTTTCTTTGGTTTAAAAGAGATTTTGATTTACTTCCCAAATTGACAAGCATCACAGATTTAATGTTTATCAAATTTCATTTTTGGAAGCCCCCTAACAAGTTCTTTTGAGGACAGTTTGTTTAACAAATCAAAGGATATATGACCTAATCTTTTATGCCAAAGATAACCATCATTGTCATGAACGGATAGGCATCTAATTCCATTAGCTACAAGGTCATTATGATAAAAACACATATACATTTCCCATACGTTTGGCAGTAAAGATGATTTCGAGATTTCCACTGTCAAGTATAGAGCAAGAATCTTTTTCAAAAATGACTTTGCAACCATTGTCACAAAGTTGGCTGATTCTGAGCAGGTTATATTTCAAATCATCAATAAGTAAGACTTGCTTTACAAATGTTAAGGAACTTTTACCAATATTACCAATGCCGAGAATCTTCCCTTTCTCCTTGTCTCCAAACGTAACAAATCCTTCATTTGTGGTCTGAGTATCTTCTAACAAATCTGCATTTCTAGTCATATGTCTTGAATAATCACTGTCCAAGAATCACTTGGTGAAGCTTAAAGACCGTGCCTATACATGAGAAGAATAGATGATTTTTTGTACCCACACTTTCTTAGGTCCATAAAGGTTAGTAACATTTTCTTTGATTTTCCAGAAAGTAACTTTACCGGTTTCAACTTTTCTTTTGATAAAACATCTTGAAATAATATGTCTAGGTTTTTCACAATACGTGCATGCCTTGTATGTACTGTGAGAAGAAGTAGGTTTAACATATTGAAGCTTGTTTTTTTTGTAGTTATTCTTATGTTCATATCCTAAGCCACTTTGATTTCCCGCTAAATTAAATCTGGGTTTGCAAATTTTGTCTTTATTCTCATATTTATATCCTAAGCTACTTCGTTTTCCAGCATAAACAAATCTGGGCATGCAAATTTTGTCTTTATCCTCATGTTTATATCCTAAACCACTTTGATTACCAAAATGATGTTGAGTTCCGAGTAACTTTTCCAGATTGCTTTTACTTTTTGTAAATTTCTCAATACAATTGATAAGATCATTTACTCTAATTTTCATATCATCAAAGGTGCTAACCATGCATTCAAGAGTTTGAATTTTATCACACAGGTTTTTATTTTCCAGAGATGCATGATGCAAAGCTGTCATGATTTCATCCTTTTCAATTTTAGCACATATATGTGTTTCAAAAAACATTTTGTTGTCATTCAACATGGCTTCATTTTCTTTCTTCAAACAATTAACCTTCAACTTTAAATCTTTATTTTTTTTGGATAATTTTTTTAATTCATAAAACATATCACATAACAACTCATTAGGATCAACATGCTTTTTAGTCATAGATATATGCGAATTAGACATGCAATCTAATGTTGAAAGGTTTACCTCATTTTCCAAAGCCATGAAGCAAATGTTAGCAGTTTTTTCCTCAGATTTCTCATCTTCGGATTCATCTTCATTTAAGTCCCAAGCTCCCATCAATCCTTTACATTTCTTAACCTTCAGGTCTTTCTTTTTCTTAGACGTTTTTCCTTCCTTGCCTTTTGCAACCGAACAATCTGCAATAAAGTGATCCATGCTTTTCCATTCAAAGCATTGAGGTTTGAAGCCAGAGGTTTGTCCTTTGTTGAACATCCTTCTGAATTTCTTTGCTATTGCTGCTAAGTCATCACTATCCATTTCCATACCTTCACTGCTTTCCGAAACACTTGTTTCTCCATCTTCATTTTCAGCCTTTAGCGCAATCCCTTTTCTGCCTTTATCATGATCATCAGATTCATGTAATCTTTTAAGCTTCATCTCATGAGTTAAAAAAGATCCGATCAACCCTTCAGTAGGTAGGGATTTTAAATCCTTGGATTCTTCTACAGCAAGAGTTTTAGGCTACCAGCTTTTTGGTAAAGCATCAAGAATTTTTCGATTTTGTTCCCCAAGGGAATAAACCTTTTCATAAGCTTTCAGACCATTTGAGATATTAGTAAATCTTGTGAATATGTCAGTGATGCTTTCATTTGGCCTCATAGTAAATAATTCATAATCATGAATAAGAAGCCATAGTTTCGATTCTTTGACTTGGTTAGTCCCTTCATGGGTGACTTCAAGCAATCTCCACATATCATGGGCTGAATCACAACCACCAACATGGTTGTATTCAGTTGCATCTAGTGCACAACACAAAATGTTAATAACTTGAAAATTTAGAGTCATTTTCGCATTATCTTCCACACTATACTCATAATTCTGTTTAGGTATTTTTATGCCATCAATCATCTTTGATGGAATAAAAGGACCATTCTCTATTAAAATCCATAACTCGAAGTTAATAGAATACACATAAATTTTCATTCTATTTTTTCAGAAAGTATAGTTGCGTCCATTAAACAAAGGAGGATGATTTGTTGAAGACCCTTCAACATATGAAAGAGATGATGAGCTTGCCAATAAAATCTTTTCTATAAGGTTGTTAGACCAAGAGTATGTAAACCTCGCTCTGATACCAAATGAAAAACCTTAGAGGGGGGTGAATAAGGCTTTTGGCAAGCAAAAATAATTTTTTCGAATTGTCTAAAATGCTGAATAAGGATGATCACCAAGATGCTTGGATTGACTTTATAGATGCATAGAAAGCTATCCAAGCACTCGTAGATGTATATCCAGATTTAGACAGTGAAAGAACATCAAAAACAGTACATGAACCATTGAATAAAATGAGACAAGAGATGTATAGTGGTTTGCTCGACAATGATCTACGTCCACTACCTTAAGCCTCACACTAAAGGATTTTCAACCCTATTTCATTATCCTCACTTCATGAAATAGTTTCACATACAAGAGAGGATCACCACACTGGGTTTTTCACAACCTCTGAAACACATCAAGGATCACCTCAATGGGTTTTACCACACAACCTTGAACATACACAAACACAAGGCTCACCACTATGGGTTTTACACCACAACCTTGCACTACAACAGAGATTTGAAAATCAATAGAATAGAGATAAGCTCACTTACTTGAGCAGATGTTCTCTCGAATACAAATCACAAAATACTTTTATCTTTGATACAAAATGAACTCACTTTGAAGCTAGATAAAAGGAGATTTTTGAGAATATTGAGCAATAATATTTCTAAGATAGATGTTTCAAAAATCATATATTCTAATCTTGCTTTAAGGGCTATTTATAGAGCCAAAAAGTGGAGTGCCAATGGTCATAAAAAAACGGCTATAAATTTTTCTGTTTAAACTCATCTGAGTTTTGGACTCGGGTTTTGGATGAATATGCATCCAAAAGGTAAGTCCAAAATGGCACTTCCCAGACAAAATCTTTTTTAATCCTGTTTATAGGATTTTGGATGAACATTTTGGATTCAAACTGTTTCTCCAAAATTTTGTGAATTTCAAAAACTTTGAAAAGTATCTCCTTTGAAGCTTCAAGATAAAGTCAAATGAATCAAAAGATAAGAAAATATATGAATTAATAAATATACCTCAATAACACTTCTTAGTCTATCATTCTTCATAAAGAACTTCCTTGATATATAACTCCTCATACTCTGATTTTCACATTTGATCTTCTAATCTTGAAATCTGCGTTGAAGGAGTTGCCAACAATTCTTATCTGAAGACTTTCGAAGAATAAAGGTCAAACATATCCTATCACAATAAATTGACAAGTTAGTCCATATCAATGTTTGTCATAAATCAAAACATAGAAGAAAGCCCTTAGGGCTAACATACTCTTTGAGTCCTATTATGAGATATCACATTTCAATGAAAAATATTCTTATTTCTTCCGATCTAACATGTCTGTATTGTACATATCATTATTCTTCATATCACAATCCTATCAAGTTTGTTATCACTCAAAAAGGGGGAGATTGTTAGTCCTAAGGGCGTTCTCCTGTGTTTTGACTCATGACAAACATTGATGAGGACTAACTTATGTGATCTATATGTTATAGGACATGTTTTACCTCAATTCTTCCAAGGCGTGCAAATAAGATTGCTAAGTAACTCTTGAGCAATAGAATATGAGAATGGATGATCAAGTAAAAGACCATGCATGAGAGGTTGTAGACTAAGAATTCATTATAGAAGAACCTTAGATTAGGAATCTTTGTTAAGGTATTCTTTGTGTAAAATCCTATGTCTTCTTTATCTTATGATTCAGTTTAATTCTACCTTGAAGTACTAAAACAAAAAAGATTTTAAAGTTTTAAATCCTCTAAATTTTAGATTGAGCAATTTGGGTGACCCTACATCCAAAAGATACGTCCAAAATCCTATGAACAGTATCAAATGAATTCTGTCTGGAAAAGTGTCATTTTGGGCTTACCTTTTGGATGCACCATCGTCCAAAACTTTGGCAAATCTGACAATGAAAACTAGCCATTTTATAGCCATTGGAACTCTACTTTGTGCCTCTATAAAAGGTTTCAAAACTCTATTTGAAAGTAGATTTTTGTCCTATCCTTCTAAGAAACATTCTTGCTCTATAGAATACAAAAATTTCTTTTTTCATAGTGCTTCAAAGTGAAATCAAATTGTGTCAAAAAGGTAAAGATTGTTTAAGCTTATTTGTCTTGTATATCTGCGCAAAAGAGTGAGCCTTTCTCATTTTATTTCTTCAATCATTTAGGTGTATCAAGGTTGTGGTGTAAAATTCATTTGGGGTGAACCTTGATTTGTTAGTTGATTGAAAGGTTTTGGTAAAACCACATGTGGTGATCTTCTCTTGTATTTGGTGTAGATTGATACCATTGAGTTGGGTGAATCAAATCTGCTTAAAAATCCTTGAGTTTGAGCTTAAGGTAGTAGTTGTAGATCTTGGTAGATCGAACCACTATAAATCTTGTGTTATCTCTCTCTGCGTTCATTTTCAATCAGCTGTAATAGTCTTTGCCCAAATTTTTTTAGTTCCTTAAAAGAAATCTTCATTGCTCTTACGAACTAATTTTTACTCCAGCATTAATTGCATCGGGCATCTTGCTTTATTCAGAGTGTAGGAAATTATTAAGTCATTTCGAGAAGCTCTCACTATTGCAAGTTCCTTTGGTTAGAAATTTGAAAGAGTTCCTTCCTCAAAGCAGATTTTTTTTTTTTTAGCATTTTAAATTTGTCAAAAACCTTATTTACCCCCCTCCCCCTCTAAGGTTTTTCATGATTTAAACATGCCATTTAATATCTCAATTACCCATTCTTTATTTCATATCATTTTGTGCTGATTTTAAAACACTCCTGGTAGCATTCTTAAAATTGCAAAGCACTCTTAAAGCTACAGAGTATTTCAGCTGTTCAACTCGAAAGTTTCTGGGGGGCCAATTTTTTAATCTACTCTTGTTTGCCAAAAACCTTATTCACCGCTTCCCCCCCTCCCCTCTAAGGTTTTTCAATTATGAATCCAAAAATAATATCCAAATACAATTAAAACATTGATTTCATCATTGTTCAAGATAAAAAAAAAATAAAGGCTTTAAAAAGAACTCATAGACAAGCCATCTTCTTCTTTCTTGGAAGACTTTCTTGAAACATTGCTCCTTGAGTAATGAATTTCTCTTTTAATGAGTAATTTCATCTTTGATTCTTGAATCCCTCTATTAATCTTCACTTCTTCTTATTTTTATAGGCCACATAGTTTCCAAAAAAAGTTCCTAGAAGTACTGGGCCGAGTACAGGTTGAAAATTATCAGACCTCTTAGGAAGTTCCCAATTTTGTTCAATAAAAGGATTCTAAACCGCCTTTGAACAACTAGGGCCGGCATCGGGTCACTTCGTCTAGGACGGTGCAGGTCCAGTTGTGGAATTTGACCCGTTGCTCTATTTTTCCATATTAGAAACGGGGTCAGGTTAACAATGCTGAAAGGGCAACGGATCAGCACTGGAATTTCACAAATTCGCTCCAAATCCTATACAAAATTACCAAAAATAATTTTCACAAGCAAAATATCAAATAAGAAGAGAAATGACTAGTTATTGAATCAATAGTATCAGAAAATAACTTTAAATAACTTGGAAAATATAGACAAATCTTGGCCCTATTAGTAGACTTCACGCCTTGGATGATTCCTATCACATCCCCCTTTTTTGCGTGAATTCGTCATCGAATTGGCATTTACATAAAAATTTAAACAAGAATTTTTGGGTGAACGAAAAAATAGTCTTTTGAACCTTGTCATGCTCTTTGTTTTCTGCTTTCACCACCAATATTTTTTCTTTCATTTTACCTCTACCTTCTTTTTTTTTTTTCTCTCCCTCTTATTTGTCTCTCATTTCTTTTTTTTTTTTTCACATTTGAAGTGGTCACTCTACTTTTATCTCCCTCTCCTTTCCCTTTCTCAATTTTATCTCCATTCTCTTTCTTTGTTTTCCCTTCATTTTCTTTTCTCTCAATTTTCATTCCTTCCTTTGTCTCTCTCCTTTCCGTTTCTTTCTCCCTCAAAATATTTTGATTTTTTAAAATCTTATTTGGGGATAAGGGAACTAAAATGAACTTCTTTCCATCCTTCTTTAAAATGTAAGTATTTTTCCTTCCCTTATAGACTATATTTTTATCAAACATCCAAGGTCTCCCCAACAAAATATGCCCAACATGCATGTGATATACATCGTACAACATTTCATTATGGTACCCCCATGTCAAATTCAACCTTGGCATGCTTGTTCACTTTCACTTCTCCGCAATTATTCAACCAATAGAGCTTGTAAGGACGAGCGTATTTCAAGATTTCTAGCTATAATTTCTCCACCAATGTATTATTAATTAATTTTTTACAACATTCCCTATCAATAAACACACTACACGTTTTTTCCTTAGTAAGACACCTTAAAAAGAAAATATTTTTCCTTTGCATTTCATCTCATTCTCTGCCTCACAAGCACCCTCAACTCTTCTTGCTACTTTAATTAATGAACAAGTTAACTCATTTATCATCCCTCTTTTACTACCTATTCTAACCTCTCCAAGTTCCTCTTTTCACACATCTCATGATTGATTAAATAGAGGATTGGCATAGTTGATTTGCTTGGTGTTTACTTTTGTTTGGCATTGTTTCTCAACCTCTAGAACTTGTTTCTCAACATTCACACACCATCTTTTACCACCTTGTGCCCCATAAGATCTTTTATTTGCCAACTTGTTGTGATAATTAACTTTTTTGTACCTATATGTGCAATTTTTACTCCTTTGCATCTTATCCTTTCTCCATTGTGGCCTATTAATACAATTGTTAAAATATTGACCTTTTTCCCAACAATTAGAACAATCATACTCCTTCTTCTTTTACACTCCATTTGTTGAATATTTTGGCAAACTACTATTCCCTCTTTTTTTAGGTACTCTTCCCATAAAAACTCAATCACTCTCATAATCTATACACTCATATCCCTTCTTTTCATATCCACTATTCCTATCTCCACTAGTATTTTGCCCTTCATCACAATCATATAACAATTCACAATTATCTTCATATTCATATTCATTCTTTTCATATCCTTATCTACTTGAATAAGACATTTCATAAAATTCATTCTGTTCACTTTAATCACTTATAGATGGTGATGAGCTTTTGAATCATATGAACTCTCATAAGCCATTTATTTTTTTCAAGGGAATTTTAAGTAGAAAACACATAAGAAGAGTTTCCCACTTCACTCTCTCAGGTATTTAGTACTCAATAATACCCTGATGTTTACACTCTTCTTGACTTTTATACAAATAAGCTTGCCCTCTTACCTTTTTTTCAAACTCTCAAATTTACTCACTCAAGTTCTTCCTAACCTTTTCCAATTCAAAGGATTTAGCTTAACTTGATTAAGTAAACTAAACCCTAAGCAATAAGAAATAAGAATTGTTAGAAGTAATTTATCAAGCACTCGGTAGGTATCAAAGAAAATTCAAGGAATCAAGAAACTCCAAGCAAGTTGATGCTACCTCAATGTCAAGAAACACAATTTAACAATCAACAATCACTCAAGAATATGATTTCTCAAAGATAGCAAATCCAACAAAACTAGTAGTGGGAGTTTAAAATGCACAAGTATTTTTAAAGCTCAAGACTAATTCAAAGAGAAATAAGCATTCTAGTAGCTATAAGAAAGATTTATCACACTAAAAATAATCTACTATACTAGGAGATAATGTATTTCATGAATGGAACTTTACCTAATTATGTTTGAGCAATCATAAGTTATTGACATAACATATCAAACGCCATGTATGCAACTTGTATCTCAACTTTGATCAGCAAATTCAGCAATGTTAGAGGCCCTAAATTTACAATTTTTTACACCAAATTGTTCCCCAAACATCAATATACCATGTAGGCTCAATTCCTCAACAAATCCAAATAAAAAATTAAAAAATAAAAGAAAATTAGCTATGGGATTATGAAATTGCAGTAATATTTTGATGAGTTTTTTCATTTGTTTTAGCTTCAAATCAACAATTCTTCATGTCAAATGATTCCTCAAACATTATACCAACATATAAGATCAATTTAACA
Organism: Voacanga thouarsii; assembly: GCA_026120185.1. NCBI lineage: Eukaryota > Viridiplantae > Streptophyta > Magnoliopsida > Gentianales > Apocynaceae > Voacanga > Voacanga thouarsii. Next base: position 36,989 of record JANUWF010002171.1, read on the forward strand.
TCAAGTTCATAGCATGATTTTGAGTTCTTAGCATTCAAAATTTACAACAAAAAAAAAAAGTGACGAAAATAAAAAAAAAATTGCAGCAAACTTCTTAAAGATTTTGTACCTTTCTTCCAAAAATGTTGGTTGATTAGAATCAGTACAATGCATGCTCTGATGCCAATTTAATTTGAATTGCAGAAGCCTCTTGATTTTAAGAACAAAGAACCAAGAGTTGGTCACCTAATTCCCTACCAAATTCATACACAAAAGAAATTAGATGCAAATGGAACCAACCTACTTGAGATTTGGTAAATCTAGTATACTTCAAAATACTTTAATATCCTAATCTATCAAGAGATTAGAACAATAAAGATAGGATATGAAGGCACCCCACCCCAACTTAAACCTATCAAGATCATTAGACAAATTTAGCACATAAGAATAGAGAAAAAGATTTAGATTATCCCTTAGAAGTTTAGAGATATTGATCAAATATGGGACTAAACTCTTTGATTTGGTCTTGATGAATGTGAATCTCCCTTTCACAACTCTCTTCTAGAGAGGATATAGTTTCCTACCAAAATATTCGCAATGCTCTCTATTGTAAGAGTTAAATGGCATATATATAGATGCCAAACCCTAAGCTATTAGAGATACTAATCCTAATCAAAAAAGCCTTTAAAAAAGTTAATTTGGCTTTTAAAAATATTACAATTTGTGGTCAAATGTCAAAGACCCGAAACAAAGTAAAAATAAGCTAAGCAAATATTGAAAAATGGCTTCAAGAAAGCTTCATGGCCCTACACTGGACTTGCGCAGCCATTCCTATGTCGAGTTTAGCCCTCAGTGGCTGTGCAAGGGCATGCACAACTATGCGTCTGGCCATGCGCCAAACTATTGGGAGTAAAATTTTTTGCGAAATGCACAACTTGGTGCATGCACGTGTTTCCAGCCATGCATCCTCTATTTTCTGCACGCAAACTTGATCTTCATGACCTTTCTTGCTCTACAATAAGTGCCCTTGATCCACTACATGAATTGGGATTCAGTTTGAGCTCTTTTTTGGTGCTTTTTTTGGCATCTATTGTTTTACCACCTTTTTTACCCTTGGCTTATTATCTTTATTTCCTTGATATCCCTTTTGAAGCCTTTTGAAAATGAGCTTCACCTGAGGAGTTATGAGTTGTGCCTTGAATCTCTCTCCCTTTTTTTTTTTTTTTTTTTGGTGTAGCCTTTATGCTTGGGACGATTCCTATCAATAAACATATACACACAAGCACACATCAAGTTTTGGGTGTCGTTACTATAGATTGAATGAAAATATTTTGATTGCTTGAATTTTGTTGACTTAGTATTATAATTGTACATACTTGTAAGTACAATTGACTTGTTCGTAGGAAGTTGTATATGATCTTTGTGAATATGTATGTTCTTATTTAGTTCTAATCTACATGTAAATAATTATTTGCATGTGTATTTTGGATTTTGATTGATTTAGCCAATTGTATTTGAGATTTCGCTTTTGTTTGTGTTGCTCTTGTAAAATTTTGGAAATTTTATTTATATATTAATTCTTTTATATATTTTTTTATTTATTGTTTCATCAAAAAATTATTTGTAGTATTTTTTATTTTAATTACATAATGAGATTGATTGATTTTATTCCTTAGAAGATTGTCTTCATATTGGGAGTAATTGTAGTTTTGTGTTTTAATTAAAGGAAGATCTTTTTTTATATGAATAGGAGAGTGAGTAAACACGTAGAAATTTTTGACCCAAAAATAGAAAGGACCTTGAGAAGGTTGAAGAGAGAGGCAAAAAGAAAGTTCTGTAAATCAAAATTTAGAAGAATGAGGTAGATTATTTGTGCTCTTGGAGAATCTGGAAGGTATGGACCTAATTAGTGGAAATGTTGGAGTTCATGGGGATGGAAATGGAAGAAGAACAATAGGCAACTATTTTAGACCTTCACTCCATATATTTGAGTCAAGTATCTTGAGACCTAGAGTAGAGGTAAATAATTTTGAGTTGATGCCCTCATTTATTCAAATGGTGCAGTAAATAGTGTAGTTTGTTGGACTACCTGACGAGAATCCCAATGCTCATATTGTGAGTTTTCTTAAGATATGTGGCATTTTGAAGTTGAATGGTGTATTCAAAAATGCAATAAGATTGAGGCACTTCCCATTTTCACTTATAAACAGAGCTAAATCACAGCTTAAATCCTTGCCTCCTAGTCCAATCACTACTTAGGATGATTTAGCATAAAAATTTCTTGCAAAGTACTTTACTGTAGCTTGGACTGCCAAACTAAAAAATGACATATTTTCCTTTGTTCAATTGGAAGCTGAAACTTTATATGACTGTTGGGAATATTGGAAGGAATTCTTGAGAAAGTGCCCACACCATGGATTAGACTTAGGATTTCAAATGTTGACATTTCACAATGGGCAGAACTTTGCTATTAAGCAACTTTTGGATGCATCCCCTAGTTGTTCAACATCAACCAAGACTCTGAATGAACTAAGAGATTTGATTGAGAACCTAGGAATGAATAGCTATTGTTGGGGTACTCCGAAGCCCAAGGCACGCACTTAAAGGGTGCATAGTATAGATGGAATGACAGCTATGAAAGAAATTTTAGAAGCGCTTACCAAGAAGATTGAGAAAATGAATACAAATCCTCAAGTAGAAGTTATGTGTTGTGATTCTTGTGGAGGTGGTCATCAAAACCATGAATGTTAATTTACGGGAGTTATTAATGATCAATCTTTGGAATAAGTTAACTACACGGGAAATGTGTGTTAAGATAACAACCTTTATGGGAAGACTTACAATCCATGTTGGCATAATCATCCTAATTTCTCAAGAAGCAATCAAGGACAAAACTAATAATACTCTCAAGCTGTTTAAGCACATCCAATGGCTAGGCCTCAAGTGCCTCTTCCCTATCATACACCTCCTTCTCCTCCTCAACGCCCACAAAAGCCACCATTAGAAGATTTGGTAGCTAATTTGGTCTCCTCTACCGACTCGCACTTTCAATCAGTCGAGGTATTCATGCTAATCAAGAAGTATCCATCTATAACCTTGAAGGGCAATTTTTACATATTGCAAAGCTTTTGGGTGATAGATAAAGTGGTACTCTTCTTGGAAATACAGAGGCCAATCTACGTGATAAGCACAAAAAGAATTGGTCCTCTTCCCATTTTATCTCTTTTGCATTATGAACAATTCTAATCTCTAATTAGTTTACTTTACTTGACATTTTACTTGCTTTTGGTATGTTTTAGAATATGAATTTATGGTTTAGTATGTCGATGTTTGGAATTTAGGATGTTGAATTAGAACTTGTTGCTTTACTTATGTTTGTATGATATAACTTGAATTGTGATGTGTTTTTGTTGTTATTTTCATGTTGGTTTATTTCTAATTTGAGAAAAAGAAAAAAAAGTGGAAAATTATAGAAAAAAATAAAAAGATTTTTAGTTTTGTACAGGTACTAGAGATAACAAGTGCCTGCTATGTTTATTAACAGGCATTGGTTTCATTCAGTGACAAAAAATCAAGCTACTGGAATTACCTGGTGCCTATCGTTAATATAAACCGGTGGGTTAGTTTGATAAAACATAAAACACCATGTTTTGTTCAAGCCATTGTCATTGTGAAAATAGTGAAAAGCTATCATTTTCTTTACCCAGTTGGCAGTCTGTCTCAAATCGGTGCTTGTTATTATACTGAACATGTGCCAGTTTGTTATTGATATTTGATAATTCTAGACAACAACCGACCTTTCTATTTCTCAAATTCTCTTAATTCCATCGTCAATTCTCACAATTTCTCATTTCCCCTTGTTCATCGGACAGTACCTATCTTCCCTTCATCTTCAATTTCATTCAAAAATCCCACCTTCCTGTGCAATCTATCCACTTAATTGAACTCACCTATCGGTTTTCCTTCACCTGTGAAGCCTTCTTCTTCTTCTTGGTGTTTCACTGGCGATAGCTGCACAAATCTCTCAGTTCAAGTGATAACTTCTGTGGGAAGGAAACCAAGCTATATTGTGCAACACTATACATCCTTACTACTACAAAAAATTGGTCAATCCCTTCAATCGTTTTGTTTGCTTCCCAGAGGTTCTATAGACTAATTTTTAAGGATTCTTGCTTATGTTTCATACGTTATTATAGATTGAGATTATAAAATGTGGAGACTTTACTTTATGAGTATTTGAATATGTTTTGATGGGTTGATCTTATTGAAGTGTAGTTTGCATAGAATTTGACTATGTAGTTTAACTGTGAAATTGTAAGCTACCCTATTTTGAGCATATTTGGCATAATTAATGTATTTGAAGAGTTGAGAGTTAAATTCTACTTCATTTGTATGACGATGCATTTTTGAATATATTGTTACTGTTGGGAGTGTTCAGATATTAAAATTGAGTTGAGAAGCCTTGTTTGATAATAAGATATTTGTTGTTTTGTGGGATTGTTGGTGTTGCTTGGGATTATATGACTCAATAGGTTTATTGTATATTCCTTTTTGATAGTTTTGAGAAGACACTTGTTACATTACTGTGGTTCTAAACCCATTCTATTATTATGTTTGGTGGCTTTTAAACTATACACTGTTTTTCTTAGAAGTGATAGATAGTGTAATATCACTATGTTGAGGAAGTTGGAGTGTAATTGAGTTTTGAAATGTAATATAAGAATTGGATTCTAGATTTACTCAATTGTAACATTTTGGTTTTGTGATCTTGTGAACCAATAGGATTTTTTTGTTTTTTTTTTAATAGATAAAAATGGCATTATGAAGAAACTTTTTTTGGACTAATTTATGGGGTTGAAATAATTTTTATGTTTTTGATTCATGAACATAAATATAGAATGGATTAAATGATGATATCATTTCTTGTGGATTTTGATGTGGTATTGTGCTAACTTGGATATTTCTTTTGTTCTCTATTTCTTTTATCTTTATTTTCAGATTGTTTTCTACATTTGTGGTTGGGCTTCAATTGATATTGAACTATTTGGGTATTATTGTGGCTTTGTGGATTTGATTGGAGGATTGGGATTATAATTGGTTTTGTATTGAGTGGGGATTAAATTGTAGTGAATTTTTTATAGGAGGAAATCTCTCCCTCTTCTACCTTTTCCTTTTCTATATTCTTCTTTTTCTTCTTCCTATCATTTTTCTAACAATCGAAGCTTTCCCTTAAGAGAAGAAGGGTGAAGCCTCATCTTTTCACATCAGCCTACTATTACCACTAACCCCTTTACATATCGCCCTAGCGATTTTATAGATCCTTCATGTGAGGTGTGGTATATGACTCGACTCCACAACAAGATAATTGTGGAGAAGGCTATGGACCTAAAGCTCAAGAAAGACAACCACCTAATAGCTATTTTTAGATAGATAGGACAGGCTCCTATCTTAGGTTTATATGGGACCTATTTCCCCACATTGGTAAAAGAGTTCTTCGTCAATATATCTGAGAAGCACCAAAGCACCCTAGAGACTATAGATACTATAGCAAGATGGGTGCCTATTCATCTTACTATGAGGTTACTATCTCAGATCATCAGGGTAGAGGATGAGGGACCCTACGTAGAGATTGACACTTACAATAAGAGGGTAGCCACTAAGCCTAGTTGGATTTTTATAGATGCCATCTTGCAGTTCCAGCTACAGTATACCTAAGATAGATAGACCTTGATCCTATAGGTTACTAATATACTTCCCTAGTACTGAATTTTTGTCTATCTTATAGGGTTCAATATAGCTCCTAGAGCTAATTATTTAGAGCTAACAACACTGGGAAAATAGCAAATTAGAGATGAAATTTTTTAGACGAATTCATTTTGTCTCTAAATAAAGACCCATTTGAGACTAAATGGAGACAAACCTATTTTAAAAAATTTAAAATAAATATTTGAGACAAACGAGAGATGAATATTTTTTGTCTTTAAACAAAACATTTCTATTTGGTCTCTAAATAGATGCAGAATAGAGATGATAGTAACGTCTTCTCAATTTTTTCGCCAAATAGAGTCGTAACAGAGATGACTCTCAATGTGTCTCTAATATCATATACTAATTAGCAATGAATATTTTTGTCTCTAAATAAAACGGTTCTGTTTAGTCTCTAAGTAGATGCAGAATAGAGATAAAGTAATGTCGTCTTAATTTTATTTCCCAATAGAGTCGAAATCTAGATGGCTGTTAACGTGTATCTAATATCTTAGACCAAATAGAGACAAAAAAAGTTTTAGTCTCTAGTTTGTTTAAAATTAGAAACTAATTAGAGACCAATATGTTTGTCTCCAAAGTTTCATTACTTTATTTGGGTAATTGGTCTCAAAATTGGAGGCAGTAAATGTCTCTAATTAGTCTCTAAATACAGACGATTTAGAGATTTTCAAACCCGTCTCAAATATTTGAGACTAAATAGAATCTATATTTTTGTCTCTAAAATGTAGAGACAGAAAGCATGATTTATGTTTGGTTTCTAAATTGACTCTAATTTTGAGTCAATGGTCATGGTCTCTATTTGGTTTTTAATTTCCTATTTTAGAGACAAAATAGAGACCAATTTGAGTCGTCTTTATGTCTCTAAGTATATTTGACAAATTTAAAAAAATAAAATTTTGTAATGTTAAAATGATAATAATTATACGATATTGCAAATTGAACACGAACTTATAATATAATTCATTTGAGGTTTTAGATGCAATTAAATAACAACTATGTTTATCATTCTGAATAATTTTTAGTGTAAGAAGTTTTTGAGCTTCTATGTAGAAATTATGCCAGATCATATGGCAAAACATATCTGATAACATTCAAAGTTGGTCATGATACTTTTTTTTAGCAATATTTACAAATCTAACGATTGGATCATTAATTTGATATGTTAATTTTTTTTTAAATGCGTTAAGTTTTAGGCTTTTATGTAGAGATTGAGGCTATATTATGTAAAGATTATACTAGGTTTAAACTTTAGACTCTTTCCCTCCCTTTCTCCTTGCTTTCCAATTTCAAACACTTTTTCCCAATTTCCAAATCCAAATGTCCAAAATTTTCGAATTCTCCCTCATCTTTCCCTTTCATCTCTTCCATTTTATTCTTGTATTCCCTCATTTCTATCTCACTTCCAAAATTTTATGTATTCCCGTAAGAATCCTATCTCTCATTTTGCTTCTCTAAAGCTTTTCAAGAGTACTTAATTAGGAGGAATGCCATGGCGAAGCAAAGTTCTTGCACCGATAAAACTAGTAAATCAAGGAAAGCATAAAACCTACAAAAAGGGAAGGTAACCCCATCTAGATTACATTCATCGTCAACCGCTACATTTACAGACTTATATTAATCGCACTATTATTTCCATACTATTATGATACTAATCAAGTAGAATAATTATGTAGTATATGAGATAGTGAAAATTATATAATGCTTGCTGATTAATATTAATTCATAGAATATAAATTAATAATTCAATTAATTCATATGCATTATATATGATAATTTTTATCCTCAATGGGGCAAAGTCCATCTGTCAACAATGGACATTTGGTTCTCTATTTTTCGAGTAAGTTAATAGGATTGGCACCTCTTACATATCACCAAAACATTCTGTTTTTTTTTTTTTTTTAAGTACAGACTCATTTTGGCCCTTCTATTTTTATTTTTATTTTTTTTTTTTGGTGTGTTTTAGAGGTATGCTGGCTTCATAAAGGTTATCAACTAACTACAAACCTGCTCACAAAGAAATTTACAAACTTGCTCACAACATGCTTAACTATAAAACAACATGCATATCCTTGTATGCTTTAGATAACTTCAAATTAAATATTTGACTATACTACAAAGTTAAAGAAGTCACTTTAATACACAATTTTTAGGGAAGGTTTACATGGGATCCAAGCATGGATGCATCAGTTAGGAACTCTTTTGAAGTAATTGGGAGTAGCAGCTTGAAAAACAACATGTTTAAGGTAAAGACTGATGGGAAAAAGCTGGCTTACATGAACGACAGTGTCTATGCAAAGGCAAAAGAGTATTAGGCATCCGAAGCTTTCAAATGTCAATCCAAAGTCAACAAGTCAAATTGATTAAATGACTGAGAAGGCCTTGGACCATCTACTCACTGTAGTGGCTCAAGATCTACAACCAAGCACATCATGCCTCTTGTATATGTTTTTCTATAATACCTTTCAATATATATATATATATATATATATATATATATATATATATATTCTATTTGATGTGTGAATCTTTGGTTACTTTTGAGGTTGTATTCTTTTAATTTATAATTTCATATGGCACAGGAAAAACACTTAAAAAGGATGACAAATCGCTATGAGATCTACTTTTTAGGGAAGTACTTAGAAAAGAAAAACAAGTTTGTTGATAAGAAAGCTGAGCATATTGGGTTTGTCTTTGATAAGGAAACTGAGCAAGTATGCTGTTAAATACTCATCTAATTATTAATATTTATCTATATTTAATCTAAATTGTAATAAAATATAGTATAAAAACTGAATTATAATTAATTCAAGTTTCAAATTTTAGATTCAATCTTCAAACTTTAGTTTTCAAAATTCAGTACTTAAATATTTAGACTTTAGTCTTTAGATTTTATTTCTATCAAATGAGCCCTAGGATTGTGACAAAATCCACCTTATTATACAAAGTTTATTTTGTATCTAATCAATATCCTAATTTTTTATTTTATTACTTTATTATTTCAATCAAATTTTCGTAAAATGTTTGACCAATATATATTAATTTTGAACACTATTCATTAAGTTCCTAATAAATTAATTCACAAACAATCCAAAAGATAGAAAATTTTAAAAAAATAATCGTAAAGTTCAAATATGTGAAGTAAAATTTTTCTATCTTTTTTATTAATTCATATTAACAGATAGTTCATTACATTAGTAATCATGATATAAACCATCTATATAATCTCTACCACAAAATTTCCCCTTAAATGGTTAACTTATTTCAACAATTCACTACATTACTGTTACAACGGCGTCACCGAAATAATGATAGAGAGGGGACAATAATATCACAACTAGCGTCTCCATCAGTCACTATACTGACCATGCTCTCTCTACTATGTACTTATTGCATGGGTAGGTCCACCTTTGGAGTGAGGAACCCCTCTTTTCAACCCTCAAATCTCCACAAAAATATTTCAATAGAGATGCATTCGACCCAGCTGAAGAAGAAAGGCCATCCTAAGGGTTCTACCAAGACCAAAACTGAGAACAAAAGGGAGTCGGCTGCAAGCGATGGAACCCCAAAGATGAGAGGCTAATGAAATGTACCTGCAGATGAGAAGTATATCCAGTAGAAGTCACTCATTCCCGTTCTGTATGATTGGTTAGCTAATCATAACCTCGTTTGGCCCTCACTCTCTTGCTGGTATATTTCCTTAGTATTTGTCCGGTGAGATTTTTTTTTTAAATTTTCGTTTTATGTTTTGCTAGGGTTTATAGAGGTTTAGGGTTAGGTTTTTTGCACTAACCCCTATGTTCTTTTTCTTTGTTAAGAAAGTCATTACAAGAAAATGATATATTTTTTCCTAGTTAAAATTTTGTAGCTAAATGTACCCTTTAGCTGGGAAAATTTTTTTTCAATGACAAAAACTTTTTGCCACTACTGATTAAGACCTTCGGCGACAAAATGTTTATTTCCTAGCTAAAACTGATGGCTTTAGGTAGGAAATAAGTGTATTTGTGAGGAAAATTTCAATTTCCTAGCTAATAATGCATCATCAACTGCGAAAATTCATTTTCTAACTAAATATTCCTAACTAATAATGTATCATCAGCAATGAAAATTCATTTCATAACTAAAAATATTAACTTTTATAACTATTAACTATATTTTTAATGACAAAATTCATATTTTCAATCTAATATCTACCTTTAAATTTTTAAATATTTACAACATGGCCTAAAAAAAATTCTAAATTGGTCTTTAAATTTTGTATAATTACAAATCACCTCAAAAATTGAAAATTGAACCGTAAATTCTAAAATATTTATAATATGACAATAAAAATTTATAAATTGGTCTCTAAATTTTCAAATATATAAAACATAACCCCAAATTTTACAAATTGCTCTTTAAATTTTTGTAAAATTATAAAATGATAACAAAAAATTTATAAATTGGTCATTAAATTTTAGAAGATTTAAAATATAATTCCAAAAACTTTACAAATTAGTCCCTAAATTTTTAAATATTTATAAATGCATTATATTTTGGGCCGATTTATAGAAATTAAGCTAGATTATGTTGCAAAACATGTTTGATTTCCTTCAAATTTAGTCATAATTCATTTTTTTTAGGAAATTGAATAAATCTAATAGTTAGATCATTAATTTGATATGTCTATCCTTGTAAATGTGTTAGGTTTTGGGTATTTTTATAATCATTATGCAGGATTAGGAGGTAAAATATGTCCAATTACCTTCAAATTAAGTTGTAATATGTTTTTTTTTAATAATTTTAATGAATCTATTGGTCGGATCGCTAATTTGATATGCCTATTTTTGTAAATAGGTAAGGTTTCGAGCATTTTTATAGAAATTATGCTAGATTAAATAGCAAAACATATCAATTTACCTTTGAATTTGGTCCTAATACTTTTTTTAGTGATTTAATCAAATATAATGGTTGGATCATTAATTTGAGATGCATATCTTTCTAAATGTGTTATGTTTTCTGTATTTTCATAGAAATTATACTAGATTATATGCCAAAACATATTCGATTATCTTAAAATTTGGTCACAAAACTTTTTTAGTGATTTTATCAAATCTAACTATTAGATTGTTAATTTGATATTCATATCTTTATAAATGAGTTAGGTTTCGAGCATTTTTATATAGATTATACAAGATTAAGTGGCAAAATATATTCGATTACCTTTAAATTTTATTCTAATAATGTTTTTAGTGATTTTATTACATCTAATGGATAGATCATTAATTTGGTATACATATCTTTCTAATGTGTAGTGTTTTCTTTATTTTTAAAGAGATTATGCTATATTCTGTGCCAAAACATTTTCAATTACATTAAATTAATGATCTAACAGTTGGATTGTTAATTTGATGTGCATATCTTTATAAATGGGTTAGGCTTTGAGCATTTTTATAGAGATTATACAAGATTAAGTAGAAAAATATATCCGATTACATTAAATTTTGTCCTAATATTTTTTAAGTAAATTTATCAAATCTAACTGTTAGATCGTTAATTTGATATACATATCTTTCTAAATATGTTTGGTTTTCAGCATTTTTATAGAGAGTATGCTAGATTCTATGCCAAAACATATTTGATTACCATAAAATTTGGTTATAAAACTTTGTTTATTGATTTTATCAAATCTAACGGTTAAATCGTTAATTCGATAGACCTATATTTGTAAATGGGTAAGGTTTGAAGCATTTTTATTGAGATTATACTAGAGTAAGTGGCAAAACAAATCAAACTACCTTTAAATTTGGTCCTAATACTTTTTTTTTTTAGTAATCTAATCAAATCTAACGGTTGGATCGTTAATTTGATATGTATATCTTTTCTAAATGTGCTAGGTTGTCTGTATTTTTATAGAGATTATACTAGATTCTTTGCCAAAACATATTCCATTACCTTAAAATTTGGTCACAAAAAGTTTTTTGGTGATTTTCTCAAATCTAACCGTTAGATCGTTAATTTGAAATGCCTATGTTTGTAAATGGGCAAGTTTTTTTGGCCATTTTTGTAGAGATTATGTTAGATTAAGTGGTAAAACATATCAAATTACCTTTAAATTTGGTCCTAATACTTCTTTTAGTGATTTAATCAAATCTAACGATTAGGTCATTAATTTGATATGCAGATCTTTCTAAAAGTGTTAAGTGTTCTGTATTTTTATGGAGATTATGTTAGATTCTATGCCAAAATGTATTCAATTACCTTAAGATTTGGTCATAAATTATTTTTTAGTAATGTTATCAAATTTAACGATTAAATCGTTAATTTGATATGCCTATCTTTGTAAATGGGTAAGGTTTTGAGCATTTTTATAGAGATTATACTCGATTATGTGACAAAACATTTCAAATTACCTTTAAATTTGGTCCAAACAATTTTGCTAGTCATTTTATCAAATCCAACAATTGAATCATTATTTTGATATACATATTTTTCTAAATGTGTTAGGTTTTCTACGTTTTTATAGAGATTATGCTAGATTCTATGCCAAAACATATTCGATTACTTTAAAATTTGGTCATAAAACTTTTTTTAGTGATTTTATCGAATTTAACGGTTGGATCATTAATTTGATATACATATATTTTTAAATGAGTTAGGTTTTGAGTAATTTGTTAGATATATAAATATATTTTGTTGTGTGTATGTGTGTATGTGTGTGTGTGTGTGTGTGTATTCAAATTGATCTAAACATATATAATCATTTAATAAAAATAATGATATAATTAATATCTTATACATTTTTTAAATTTTATGAATGCACAAAATAATTGATTATGTGGAATAATGTTATTTCATTGAAGATTTAATATAATTATTATATTTTTTGTAATATTAATGTTTTAAAAATTAAAAAACAAATTTTGAGAATAGTTTAAATAAAAAATAGATTAGACTAATCTGGTGTGTGTGTGTGTGTGTGTGTGTGTGTGTGTGTGTGTGTGTGTGTGTGTGTGTGTGTATACATATATTAATATGTATAGACATATATATATACATATACACACACATATATACAATACATATTAATATATGTTAAAATATATATGCGCATGTATGTGTGTGTGTGTGTGTGTGTGTGTCTATATATATATATATATATATATATATATATATTATTTATGTAAATCATTTAATAAAAAATAATATAATTAACAATTTATAAACTTTTAAAATTATACAAATGTACAAAATAATTTATTATATTGAATAACATGATTTTGTAGTAAATTTAGGATGATTATTATATTTTGTTATAACATTAATATTATGAAAAACATACAAAAGGAAGTTTAGAATAGTTTACATAATAATAATAATAATAATAATAATAATAATAATAATAATAATAATAAAAGAAATAGAGCCAGACACTTGACTTAGCTTAGTGGCTAAGTCTTACCTCTGGAGGTCTAAGGTTCGATTCTCGCTGGGCACATTATTCTTGAGTTATCCATAGCGAAGGTTGCGATTTGGTTTGGCTTGGTGCATGAGTAGAGCTATGGTCTACAGAGGTCTGTGGCTGCAATCCGGTATAGTTGGTCCACGAAGTGGGTTGTGGACCATAGCTCAATAAACTAAAAGTTTTGTCGCTAAAGGGTGCCAAACCCCTTTGGCGAGGCCGTGTCAGCAAGGAATCCTTTTTCCTCGCTAAAGCCCTTTAGTTAGGAAACTTTGGCCTTCAGCGAGGAAAAAAAATTGTCATTTTTGTAGTGAGTGGAGAAGAGATTTTTGCATTTTTTTTCCTACTTTCAATTTTTTTTGTGTCCATTCATCATAAGTTACGGTATAGGGTTTAATTGACTTGTTCAGAATTTTGGTTCTGGATAATGGCTATTATTTAATCACCTATAAATGCTTGGATTTCAGTGTCCAGAGACCTTTTTGAAGCAGATTATTCCTTTAGTCTGGATAGCACAAGGAAACTTACCTTTATAAGGCATTATTTTGATATTAATGTGTACATGAATTTCTTTTGTCTTGTGCTATTATTTAATTGGCATTAACTGGGTTGATTTTAGGTGCTGGTGAATTACTTTTCTTACTGTAGGTTAATACACTGGATTACCTTGGGTATACAAAGACAATTGTTCCTATTGTTAATGTAGCATGTTTTTGTTAGTTCAACAACACCTTGCTTTTGGAAGATCTTCTAGAGTGTCTTATTACCTTTACAAGCTGATTTACAGAATAATCTCTTGAAATTCTTTTACATTTTCTATTGTCCATTGTGCAGGTAGGGCTCGATTCCTGAGCAAGGAACTTATAAGAATTGACAAAGACTTTACCTTTCTAAGCAAGCATGCTTGCTTCTTTCTTTTGCATATTTGGTTTGATAAGGTGCATTTCAAGATTTGGTCCTTAAACCTGTGTGGAAAGTATACAGAGTTTAGTTTGTTTTCTAAGAATTTAACTTCAAAAAAGTTACTTGTTTCTAAGGTTTTTGTTAAGGTTCTCTGTTTTTGTTATCATCCTTTTATTCTTAATAGACCAATGAGAACTGACATGCTGAATTGGAGGATGATGTTCGAGAGGAGTGTTCTAAGCTTGGTCTTGTGGATTCAGTCAAGGTATTGCGACTATCTTACTAACCACTTCAGTTGATTGTTTTCCTTGCATTCTAGTTTGATGGATACTAACACTGTTTGGATGGCCTGCAAGGATTTAGAGGAGTGTTTGACCTTTACAACTTCAACCTTACTGAATTAAAATGGTAGCCATGTGTGATAATGGCTTCACATCCATCCTTCTGGCTGAGAGTACATTTAGTTTAGAAAAGTGAGTATTCATTTTGAGACACTCTAAAGTAGAAACGTGGACACTAAATTTGAATTAGAGAAGGTATTACATAGCTATTTGGGTTGCACTTACCTTCATGTTCTCATGACATCTGGATGGACATAACTTCTTCCGGCTTGAATACAGCTTGAAGCTTAAATGAGCATAACACCAACACTTAGCATATATGGTTCTTTGTTCCCTGGAGTTTTTTTTATCGACTTCCTTGGAGACCTTTTAGACTGCCTACTTTGTTTTGCATTTTGCTACAATTTTTCTGCATTTTCTGTGTTGTTGATGGAATCTTGGATGAAAATGGTATTATATGAACTTATAAAAGGGTTTTGTAACCTTAAATGGCTTTGTGTTGCCTTAAAAACCAAGAAATCTTTCCCTCTAAGCTTACCAACCTTGTTGTCCATATTTTCTGGAAAAAGCTTAGATAAACATGGCATTGTGAGTGGTTTTAGACTAAACTCAACACAGACAAGGATTTTATTTACATTGAGTAGCTTTGAGGATGTGGACAATCATAAAAACCTGTTGTTGATTAATTTTGAAAAAACTTTTAAGGAAACTCCTCTACAGTACCATCAATAAAGCTTGTTACCGCTGATATTTTAAGCTCATTTTAGTGTTAATTCCAAATTAAAATTTGGATGAAATTTGGTTTTATTTAACTCCTTAAAGTGTTCTAATGAATTAGGGCACACTGTGAAGTTAAAAAATGTAAGAAAATACCTTAAAAGCTAGCTAACATTTCTTATCCTGTTGGTGTAAAAATTCTATATGAATGTGAGAGAAGTTATTGGTCAAATGTTGATGCTTGGGGAAGTTTTGGTAAATTCTTGATTGGATATATCTACTAAGGTGTTGTTGAATAGTTTATTTGAGTTCGATTATATTGTATAGCCTCGGATATATGAATTACGTGCTAAAACTACTTGAACTCTTAGATTTTCAAAGCTGGAATTTTAGTTTCCTTATGTGTAGTTGATTTGAATTAATTATTTTTGCAATGTTGGATAGTTTTGTATAAGAAGAGAGGGGCTACAATATGACATCTTGTTTTGGGTTGAGGTTATTTGAAATGTTCAAAGTTTATTAAAGCTGGAATTTTGATTTCCTTATCTGTAGTAGCTTTGAATGAATTCTTTTTACTATGTTGAATATTTATGTATAAGAAGAGAGGGGCTACAATATGACGTGTTGTTTTAGGTTGAGGTTATTTGAAATGTTCAAATTATACTTGTAGTTGGAGAAAAATGATTTCATTATGATTAAGACATGAACGCATGGTGTTTACAAAATATTCCCTCAAGCGCTTCTATAGAATTGGTAATAATTAAACTAACCCCTATAATATGTTATCCATAGAGGTTTACTATGAAATGAATACTTACTTTTACACCTACAAAATGATTTGGAAATGTACAACAATCATGTTAATGACATTGGTGTTTTCCAACACAATATACTCTTGAATTGCTAACTGATTTAGGTTATCTTGGATGCAATTTATGGTCATTCCTATTAACAATAAATATAAATTTCATCTTGTTGATTTTGAACTATTAGCTAATGCTCTTTGATTGTCCTACTGCCCTTCATATGCAAGTTGCTTATGGCGTTCTGAAATATATTAAGCAATCTCCGAGTCTTTAATGTGTACTTTTTGTTTTATATTGTAAGGGATGATTTCTTCATGATGTAGGTGAACAGAGAAAGGATTCCCAAGAGTCCCAAGAGGCAACATCAAACAGACGATGGCCATAACACACCTGAGGATGGTGAGTAAATAAAGATTATAGTAATATCTCTGTAATTTTTTTGTAGACCTTTTTGATACTATATTTTGTTTCTAATGTTTTGTAATGTTACACATTTTATTAGGATTATTGAATATATTATTATTTTTGTCTCTAAAATAGAATCGTATATTTTTGTCTTTAATTTTTGTCTCTATGTTCTATCAAAGTAGAGTCAGAGTGGAGATGAAAAAACGGTATCCAAGATAGTTACGGAGAAATTGGTTTCCAATTTTTGTTTCTAAATGGAGACAAAAGATTATTTTGATTGGTCTAAAAAATTTGTTCTCATACCAAGTCAAAAAATAGTAACAAAAAGTCCATCTCTAATTAGTGATAGAAGAATTGGTCTCCATTTTTTTGTTTCTAAATGGGGACAATAAATTATTTTGGTTGGTCTAAAAAATTTGTCTCTAAATAGAGTCAAAATAGCGACAAAAAATCTGTCTTTATTTTAGAGACGAAATATTTTATGTCTATCTCTACATTAGAGATAGTTTAGAGAAAAATTTTGACTCTAATAAAGCGTTGACTTCTTTATTTGACCTGATAATTTAAGGACGAACACCAACATTTTAGAGACAAATTATTTCCGTCTCTAAATTTTAGCTACCAATATTTCTGTTCGTCTCTAATTAGAGATGCCATGTTTAGTGACAAAAGCCAATTCATCTCCGTTTCATCTCTAAATCTAATTTAGAGACGAAAGTTAGCATTTAGACATGAATTTTGTCTGTCTGTAAATAGCTGTTTTCCTATAATGCAATCAGAGAAAAATCGATGCTAGTTAGGATCTATATAGGCACTTCTTGCATTTGTTAGTAAGCAACAGTTCATCAATATAGGGGCACCAGCTATTTCTAAAAAGTTTAGCTGCTGAAGCAACAAGAATAACTGGCACTGGTAGGGACAATAGATAGGCCTCAGTTCAAAGTAGGAATCTAAGATCTTGAAGAAAAACGTGCATAACTGCACCGGTCTAACATTACAACAGGCATCAATTCATGTTTGGACAAGACATTACATAGTAGATTTAAGGGATTTTCACGGTTTATTATAAATAGTGCTTTTCGTTGCCATTTCAAGCATGCATTAAAAGGGAGATAAGCAACCTCCAAACCCTAGAACTCCAAGAAGAAACTAAAGGAAAGGATCCAAGCTACTTTTGAAGATAAGAGATCATTTTCAAGAAGGAGTTTCAAGAGGAAAAAATGGTAACTTGTTTAAGATTGTAACTTCTTTTCTATTGTATTTCTTATCTTGATTTTGTTTGGGTATTCATGCTTTATGATATATTTAAAGGGTACAACCTTTATTTTTATTGAATCTTGACTACTATTTTTAATGTATTGAAATTTAATTTAGTACTCAATCACTTGATTTGAGTTGGGTTTTTAATTTGTTGGGCTTTTCTTAGTTCTAATGAATTCGAGATATGGGGTTAGAATTAAGGTTCAATTAGTTGATTTACCATTTGGGTTTGCCTTTGATTAACCTGAGAAAGAGGTTGAGGGTAAAGAACTAGGTGATTGAAGGGTCATGGGATTGCCTAGAGATAGGGATACCACTGCCTCTAAATTAGGAAGGGGTAATTGATCTTAATGCCCCTTGATTTGAGCTAATTAAGTTAAGCGCATGAAACTTATAACCCCAAGAAGGAGTGGATTTTGACTTAAATTGCCCAATTGGTGCCAATTTAGACTTTTAATAGACATAACTAGTTAGTTAATATGTAGCTTAGTAATAGGAGATGCCTTTTAATTGCATAACTTATCCCTTTCCTTCTTCCTAGGGTGTTTGGTGATCTTAGAGGAATTCTTGGGTGTACTTGGGTAGCTTGATTCTCTTGTCAATTCATCATCGTCTCAATTAGGATGATTAGCTAAACAATGAAACAAAAATGTCATATAAGTACTTGCCATGTTACTTGAGAGATACGATACTTATCAATTAGAATTCTATACTACGCAATATGTATACTTGCCCTTATGAGTGTTGTGTGAGTGTTTTTTAGTATTTTAAATTAAAACTTGGTTATTTTGCGTGAATTATTGACATTTCCTCCTATGCACAAGTATATGCACACAAAACACGCATCAATATATGAGTAAAAAAATCTCATACCAAATTCCCACGCCAAGAGAAAAACAATAGCTATCCCATAAGAGTCCAAATATGCCAAAAATCCAAAAAACTTTAGTCTATTTTATACCAACAATAACAAGAGAAATACCAAAGAATTCCATAAATATTTGCAAGAAGTAAAACCTAATCCTCTTCCTTATACTTAAATTGGATAATGTCATCATTAGCCACAGTTAAAACAATAAACATATCTAGCAAGGAATTGAAAAGGGAGAAGGGAGAAAGGGAAAAGCAATACTTCCCAAATGTGTGATGTGTAATTCCACAAAATTGTTTGAAGAGAAGAGAGTGTGCATGTTCCACGAGTTTCCAAATGCTCTTTTTATAGTATAAAAAATATATAATCATGAGTCATAGGAATGCAAAATAAACTAAAGGGAAGAAAAAGGCATAAGATAAATAAAAAGAAAGGAAATCCAGTAAAGATCTTTAAGAGCTGTACAGGTACATATACAATAGAAATATATCCATAAAATAGAATAAAGTAGCAATATCTGAGAGGCTAGTGTTGAGGGGGTTGTTGGCTACTAGGGCCACAACCATCGTATGTTCTGTCTAATCCAGTGGGTTATCAGGCGGAGGAGGGCTGCCAGGACTGATCAACTACCAAACATTTCACATAAATGTATTCTAGACAAGCTACTCGCACTGAAGGTCCTCTAGATGCTGTTTATTTCTCAACTACACCTATTTATAGTGGTCAAATGCTAAATCATACTCTTTGTAATATTCCTTGTCCTCTACCCATTTCGCATCCTATATCTCAGTTTAGTCCTAAAACCACTTTTGCTGAGTAGCACACAAGTCCCTGATCTGTGCAACATCAGTACACAACCTTGCCTGCTCTGCCTCAATCTTCTCCAATGCAGCTCTTATCTCGTCCTGAAAATCCCCTGTAGCTAATGGCATGCCTTTGTGAGGTCTAGGCTCTAAAGGTAGCATGGCTATTGGTGGCTCTGCTAGTAGCTGTTGCTCTCTATCATGGGGCTCCTATGACTATTGTTGTAGTTGTGGTGGTTGGGGTGGTTGCGCTAAAAATCCCTATCTTTGCTCCCTTATAGTCTATCACCTCCCTACTCACCTATCATACTAGAACTCACAATTAATCAAGGTCCCACGAAAAACTACATTGCTCGCGGAGGTAGTGGCTGGTATCTCTCCCTCAGTAGATACAAGAAAATACTAAAGGATATGTGTAGTCAATAGAGGGAAATGAAGGCTCTGGAAGTGTAGTGAGATGCTACAAACTCTCTCATATAAGTGAGAACAATGAAGGCTAAGGGGATGGGTTTAGAATGCAACATCCTATAAGAAGTGTATATGTCTATCATTCGAGCCTCATCACTTGTCTAGTACCTAATCAAGCATCGATTTGAGGCTTTTTGCTTTGTTTTTACCTTGTTTCTCTAATTTACCATTTACTTTTGTATTCTACATAAAATAGGGTAATTATTGGGGAAATAAGTAGTCATAATCATAAAATTAACATAATCTAGTATAAATGACTAAGAAAGATAGCAATAATGAGAACTCATCATTCTCCTACACCTAAGCATTTGCTTGTCCTCAAGCAAATCATCTAAACAATTAAGTTCCTCAAGTTAAAAGCTATTGGATTTCGATCATATAATAATAATTAATGCGCAACAAAAATTAAAATGAAATCCACACAACAGGATCACTTGTATGTAATTAGATGGTTTAGAAAAAGGAAGATAAATTTGTTACCTAAAAAATGCAGCTTTCAAAATTTTTCTTCACGCGCACAGAACCATTCTCGAGCACAAACCACCAAATTTTCAAGTGTAGGAAGTTCTCTAACAATATACACACAAGAAAACGTACTCTACTAGGGCCATGAACAGATGCTACTGGGTTTTATTTTGGAGGCATTAGAGATTTTAATTTTGAGAAGAAAAATAGAAAAGGCTACGGAGGTTTTCCTATTCAACAAGCAGCAGTATTTTTCTTTTGGAAAAAAAGATAGAGAGCAAATTTTCTGTATTTCTATTTATATAGAGAGAGAGCAATTCCCTGTAATATAGAAGAGATCCACCGCCATAGAGAGAAAACTTGTTGTTCCCTAATTTATTTAAGAAACAGTAATTTTAGCCTTTACAATTATGGTCATGGGCTTTCAAGAATTGCAATTTGAACATTTGAATTATAACAAGTCTATAACTCATCCATAAAGATTTAATACTTGTAATTCAGTTCCAACTAATTATAGTACTTTATAATTAGCCCATAATAATTATTTTTTCTCACAAATTAACGCTTCATATTATTAAATAATATATTAAGTACTAATTTCTCTATTGTGTGTGACCTATTAGGTTTTCTAGTTAATTAGCATCTAATATGAATTAATGGTATCATAATAAAATTAATAATCCTTTATAATTAGAACTAACTCATTAATTCTAATTAGGATTAATTCATTAATCTAATTAATAAATCCATATTTAGCAGATCAATAACAGCATCTAACTATGCATTATGACCACCCAAAAGTTCAAAAAGTCAAGTGGCTTGACGTGAATCTTTCAATAGCAAAATGTTAGTGCAATAAATTTATTTCATCATGCTACATCTTATTCAGTTTAGAGTACGGAAATAGTACCAACTCCCTCTAGAATATAAGTAATTCTAGTATCAATTTATTAGTACTTGTTTCAAAATTTATTACTCAACATGGGTATCATTTTAGAACTATTTCTAATACATAGCCGCCTTGGCCAAAGACTTCCTAAGTAATTATTCTATACAAGTGGCCATGAGATATACGCCCATACTATTAGGAATGATGAATCCTTTATTAATCCTATCAACTCCTTTCATTTTTTTTTATATTTTACCCAATATCTATTTTACAGGTGGTCCTTGATCTGGCTCCAAAGATTAAAATTAAAGCATAATGCTCAGCAAACAAAGTACCTTGGAGATCTCAAGTCTAAGGATGCTTGCACATTTACTATAATAAAATTCTATCATTGGTAATAAATAGTTATCCGTATGATTATCTCGTAGTTAAGTCATCTAATGTACTTGTTCTTATAACAAGTATCCAAATTTTAACTTTAAATATTACAATACTTAATGATATGAGAACTATCGCTTAATCAAATCATGAAGTATAACACATTCTAGTCTTAACACATTAAGGATATCTTATCTCATTAATACTATGACTATGGATAATTTAAGCACAAGTACTATATAGCGTAGTAGGAATCTCACATCATTACCTATATTATAATTTTCTCAATTTTATACATTGTGCTAAGGACTTTATCTTCTGTTTTATAAACATACACACTTAAAATGAAGAAACTAAAAGATAAATAATACCTTTATTAATTAAATATGAAAAATACATAGTACAAATGGATTGGTTCTAAGGCATAACTCTAACAATCTCTTACTTGTACTAGAGCCAATCATTCATGTATCAAATACCAAATAACTAAATATGACCATCATGACTCTTCTGGGATAGTGCTTTAGTGAGCGGATCAACTATGTTCTGATCAGAGGAAACTTTCTCTGTCTTTTACGTCCATTCTATCAATGATTTCTCTAATCAAATGATAATACCTAAATTGAAAATGTTGACTAATTGTGACTTGTAGTCATCATTATCAAATTGGAAACTGGCATCAATATATCATTTGACATGTAATTCTCCTTCTCTATATATCAATAATACATTGTTAGTTCTTCTTACGTACTCAATGATATACTTAGTAGTCACATAATGACCTTCTCTAGGGTAAGATTGGTATCTGCTCGTTAAACTTAGAGCACATGTTACATCAAGCCTAGTACATATCATAGCATACATGATAGAACTAATAACCGAAGTATATGGTATTCTACTCATGTGATCCCTTTTATCTTGTGATGCGTAAAATTTGGATGTACAAAAATTATTAATTTTAAATCCATCTCTTAGTCAAGTTTTAATTAAAACATTAATCCCAAAATACACATATGAGCAAGTATACTCATCGCAAGCATAGTATTATGAATTAACGAGAATTGATCCTCAAAGGAACAAGTACACACTAATCACTTTTAATTCATTATTTAAGTGGCGCAAATAAAGTGAGAAAATACTAAAAAGAAAAATAAAGAAATATATTCAACTCAATGATGTATGTTTATGCAATTTAAACAATTATCCTAGAAAACATACCAATGAACCTCTTACCAACTATCTAAATTAATCATCATCTTGGCATCATGAAAGAATATAAAGCAAATTTCAATCATTTCTCAAGTCATAAATTCACTTTTATAGACTCCACTTCTTTTCCAATCCATGGAATCATTACCCCTTGATTAAAAAACAGATTTCTCAATCAAAGCAACATAACCAAAAGATGCATTAAATATAATTCCTCATAGTCATGAAATTAACCAACAACCTTATGTTCTAGGTGAAATTAACTAACCTTTGATTACTTAAGTTTATTGATCTTAACTTCATTTCCCAAGTCCGTTAAGCCACAACAAATACGAAATCAATAAAATTAAATCAACTACTAATGTCGTTTCCTAAGTCAATTAGAAGCAAATCTAACTTCATCAAATCCTCCACAATCACAAGTAATCAAATATCAGGAATGAGAAAAAATTGATCAAGTAGTTAAATTGCTAACACAATTTTTTAAAATTATAAAAAGCCACCTTGAAGTAGTGGGGGGTTTGGCTTGGACCCCTACGTGTTTTATTAATTAATAAAATAAAAATTACATAACAGGGGGACTTGATGCCTAAACCTCTTAAAAATATTACAATGATCAAAATTTAAAAATAGAATAAATATCCTACAAATAAAATTAAATACATAATATTACTTATACTAAGTTTCTAATTACAAAAATACTAAACTAACTATTTGGCTTACCCTATTCATTATCTGAGCTATCATCAATAATCCACAAATTAACCATCCAATCTTTGGCTGCGAACTAATTACTACAACACATTAACATTTCCAAAGTTTGAGGAGCCAATCGAGATCTTCTTTCATCGATTGTTCGAGCGCTCTCACTAAGACGCTTTTCGATGACACTGTGGAGACTGGTGGTGTCAAAAGATCACGTGTCATTTTAAATAAAATGGGGTTTTGACTTACATGAGCCTTTCACCAACCACAAATATCAAAATGTTGATTCTCATTTTCTACCAATGGCTGCATCTCGTAAATTGTCATCTCATTGTAGGTGGTAGATGATCTTTTTTTACGTTTTATAATACCCCATGGATTAAATACTAATGAAATTGAAGAGGTAGATTTTCGTAGTGGTTGAAAGTGACTGCTAGATGATGATGAAGTTTGCCTACTTAAACTAGGAGAACCAGAACAAGAAGACTCAAACTAATACAAATTATACATGTCAAATAGAGCTTTAACTATTTTATCATGCATTGTCTAAGTGTTTGAGATTATCAAAATCTAATATTTCATATAAATATTCAATAATACTATGAAATCTAGCAGTTTTTACTCAAGAATCCATACACAATGTCATATAATATAAAATAGGAATATCTTCATAATATATTTTATATTTTTCAAACATACTTCTCATAAAATAACCATATTGGGGATAATCCATATACTCACAAAAAATATGTGCTACCTTAGCAAGTGTTGGAAGACTATAATGAGTAGTGGGATAATAAGATCCCGATAAAAGTTCAGTGACTTCTTTGAAAGTAAATAAAAATGTTGAAAGTACAGTACAATTTTCAAAATGAGTTTCAGTTAGTGGAGGTTGAAAATTGTTACTATTACAAAATTCAATAAGTTGGTTTGGAAAAGGTATAACACTTTCAAATATATCTAAAGTTGAGTTCCATCTAGTTTTACAATCTAATCTAACTTTTTTAAAAGATACACATTGTTCTCGGCATAATGCCTTAAATTTTATTGCCTAGTTGGGGAGGTTTTAATTAAAAAAAATAACATTTCTAATTAGATTAACAATATTATCAACATATTTATATATTTCCTTAATACACAAATTAAGTATATGACAAGTACACCTAGTATGAAACAAAATACCATCTAACATAGAATTTATAGTATTTTTCAAAATTGCTATGGCAGAATTATTATTTGAAATATTATCTAAAGAAATAGAAATAATTTAATTTAAAATCTTATATTCACAACATATTTGAGTAATTATTCTAGCTATACTACTACCTATATGAGGATATTCAAATAATTTAAAACAAATAGTTCTTTTCTATACTAACCAATCATAATCTATCCAATGACATGTAATGCATAAATAAGACTTATTAGTAATTGCAGTCCAACCATCACAAGTAAGAGTAAATTTTCAATTACAAGAATCAAACATAGCAATTAGATACTCTTTCATTTCTTTATACATCTTTATTATATAATTTTTTTTAACGTTGTTTTAGGAATCTTTTTCCATGCTAGTTGACAATTATTTTGCATATATTGTTCATAATGTTGAATTTCTGTAAAATTAAAAGGTAATTTAGTTTGAACAATCATTGTAGCAAATCCACTTCTATTTTTTCTATGATCATATTGAAAATTACCGATAATTTGACCTCCTATAGTACGTATTTGTTGTTGTTTAAGTAAGTTTTCTAACCAATCATTATGTGACATTTTCATATGTCTATCTAATGTTGCTGTCCCTCCTCCCTTCTTATGTGCATATGCCACCCTATAAATTTTACACGTTACCCTATCATTATTATTATCCTTTTCAAAAAGATTCAAAATCATAGATTTTTTTTCTTTAGCTATAACATCCGCTATTTCAACATCATCATCACCTATATTAAATTCATTAGGATTAATTGTTGGAGTTGGTTGTGATTGTGAAACACTAACGCTAGGCCTAGGCCTACTAGGGCCTTCATCTTCATTATCTATTTCATTATTTATTAAATTCAAGGCTGGATCTATATTAAAATCAAAACGTGCAAATGATTGTGATAAAGAAAAATGATGATATTGATTTAGATCCATTATTTCTAAAAAAAACAAGCAATCAAAATTCAAATAAAAGTTCCAAAAATAAAATAAAATAAAGTATTAACAAATAATGAAATAAGAAAATTGAAAAATATAAATAATAAATTAACTTAAAAATTAAGCAAATAACTAAAACAAATAAATAATTAATAAAGCTAGAAAATAAGAATAAAAGATTAAGAAATACTAACTAATTGATGACCAAGAATAACAATACTTTGTGGAGCTTTACTTCTTGTATTCACTATTCCGTCACTCAACAATTTTCCAAAATATAAAGGCTTTCTTGAAGAATTGAAAAGTTATAATACAAAAATAAATTCTATTCTAATATTTTTTGTAGAGAAAATGAAGAGATTTGAGGATTATAAGAGAAAGATGAATGAAAATAAGAGAGTTTGAGAGAATTGGAGAGTGTTTGATGAATTTTGGGTTGAATTGGGGGGTATTTATAGAGTTTTGGGGGGTTAGAATGGAAAATGTAACCGTTAGAGACTAAAATGTAAAAAATATATATATATTTCAGCCATTTTAGGGGCTGAAATGTAAAAAAAAAAAAAAATATGAGAGAGCCGTTGATGGCTCTCTCGTGCGGCGGCTCGACGAGCCAAGGGTTTCTACCCCTGGCCTGGACCGAACCGGGACCTAGGCCGGAGCCCGGCCTGGCCCGGCCCTGGTCCACTGACCAATGCTATGTGTTAGGGTCTCTAGATATAAATGTGTGTGTATGTGTGCACGTGTGTATGTATATATATATATATATGTATATATATATACATATATATATATATGTATGTGTATGTTGTGTGTGTATAGACACACATATATCTATGTATATGTATATGTTGTATATATGTATATGATGCGTGTGTGTGCGCTTTTGTATATATATGTTATGTGTGTATACACACACATATATCTATGTATATGTATATGTTGTATATATGTATAATTTGCATGTGTGTGTGTCTATATATATTGATATATCTCTATGTGTGTGTTACATCCATATGCATATATATGTTGTGTTGTGTGCGTGTGTATATATATATGTGTGTGTAAATAATTTATGTATATGTTTACATTTGTATAAATAATTTAATAAAAACAATAATATAATTACAGTATATAAACTTTTAAAATTATACAAATGTATAAAATAATTTATTCTATTGAATAATATATTTTCATAGTAATTTAATATGATTATTATATATTTTTTTATAACACTAATGTTTTGAGAAAAATACAAAAAAGTACGTTGTGAATAGTTTAAATTAAAAAAAAAAAAAAGTAAGACCAAACAATTGCACTTGGCACAAAGATTGAGCATCCCAATCAACTCTTGGAGGTTGCTTTGAGGGCTTCAATCTTAATGGTCTAAACCAATAAGGAAAGGTTCATAGTGAAGTTAGAACACCATTAAAAAAAATTTAATATTTTTTATTTTTTAAAAAATTTTTAATAACCATTTGGCATGGAAACAACTACTTTTTTTTGTCGTCATTGACTCTTTTTGGTGACGAAATGCTTTTGTTGGGCGAGAAAATTTTTTGTTACGAGAGAAGCTTTTTCAGTGACGAAATGTTTTTGTATTGGTGAGAAAATTTTTTGTCATGAAAGAAAAATTATTTTCTCACCATTGTATTTAATTTCTCAAATAAAATGATATTTTTTTGGCGATAAAATTTTAGTAAGGAAACATTTTGTCGTGAAAAATCATCACTAGCGATAAAATGAAAACTTTTGTCGACAAAAATTTGTTATTTTTATTGACAAAATGTTTCTTAACTAAAAGTGATAATTTTAGCGAGGAAACAATTTTTCTTCAGAAAGGAACCCTTTAGTGACAAAGTAATAAGTTTTGTTACAAAGACCCTTTGGTGACGGTGCTTCAACGAGGAAATTAGCTTTCCCGCTAAAAGTCTTCAGTGAGCCTTTAACAAGAAAATTTAGACTTTTAGCGATGAAACAGTTTTGTCACAAAGACTAATTGTATTGTAGTCAAACAAATTCAAAAGTACAATAAACTATAATAACAATCTTCACAATATCACCAACATCCAACTACACAAACCAATTACTAGTCTCATCCATTAGAACAAGAAAATTAGCACAACTATTTTTTTTATAACTCTTCATATGTAAGATAATTAATTGTCACATATAAGAAAAAAGTACTATAATTGAGAATAGAAAGAAGTAAGATCAGAGAAATAAAAGAAATAACAAATTGGGAAGACTTCGGATCCATATATTCATGTCCACATAAAGCATGCAATATCACTACCTTCAACATCAAAGATAACTAAGAAAATTAAGCCACACTCTAGCTTGCAGATAATTAAGAATATTACATCAACTTCTACATTCAAAATGCTAATGCCAGAAAAATAACAAGACAATTAAAAACTAATGTAGCACATGACTAGTTAACATTTATATTCACGGTAAAGTACTCTAAAACAAATCCTAGATGAGGGGCTTTCAGATTTGAAGCATTTATAGGGAATTTATGCGGGAATGCATTTCACCTAGTGTAAAGACAGAGACAACTCATGTCAGCAAATGTGGGACGCTTTGCAAGAACCTTCACCGCCTAAGGTAGAATAATAACATTAGCCACAAAAAAAAAAAAAATCCATTAGATAATTAGTTGTCTCATAGAAGAGGAAAGAAAAAAAATTTGTTTTGTGGAATTCATAAAAATACGGAAATTCAAAACTGAGTAAGGGTTTGTGCATAGAAGAGTAAATGCATATTTCAGTAAATGCATAATTGTTAAATGCACATTTTCAAGCAAAAAGATTACCTAATTTAATACAAATGGAAAATTTGTTGAATATTATACTAAGGCAGGCAAGGAAATTTTTGGATGGATCATAAATTTGTGGTTCACATGTATTGAGGAGTTATATTATACAACTTTTATTGTATAAAATATAACCTTTTAATGCATGTGGTCCACGTGAATCGAGTTTATATTAGAATTTCTAAGACAGGTGAGACATCAAGCAAGTGATATAAAGTGTCATAAAAAATAAATTTATATATTTAATACAATGACCAAATAAAAATTAAAATGAAGATTTACATAATTTAATTAGGTTTATAGCTTTATAAACAATTAATATAATTACTTATTAGCTATTGTGATACAAATTAAATAATTAGATTCTTAGAAATATATTAAACCTAGTACTTTTTTCATCAATTTTATATTTCTTCTATTTTACTGAAATTCAATTATCAGACGTTTAATTCGCGACAAAGGAACTAATTCATTTTAGAAATCTTATATAATCCATTGTTTACGCTTCGTTTGTTTTTCTCTTTCTCGAGTAGGTGCAATTAGAGTTCTTTCCTCTCTCATTCTCACTCCTTTCTGAGTACAATTTTCTGTTAATTTTAAGCATTAAGATATTAATTATTAAAAATTTAACAAAGAATTATAAAAAGTTTATATAAATAGTCCAAATAGTGAAGCAAAACAAATTATATTTGAAATATTTTTTGTGGATTACAAGAGATTAAATAAAAATCTATGATTTTAGATAGTAAATTAATTGTTTACTTTAGAGATGCACGACGCCACAGACAAGCACAAAATTTGGAATATAAACCTGTCATGTGAGCACATACTACACGTGAGCACATTTCACATGGGACCCAATAATTAAACAAACACCCACTAAAATATCATTTATATTTAATATGAAATCGATTCAAAATTTAATATGAAGTTTAAAAAGTATATAATATAATATAATTATTTTAAAAATTTAAAATTAAGATATTTTTCAATTTTGATTTTAAATAAAAATTAATTGATAATATAAATAAAAAATATAAACAAATTATATTACAAAATTATTTATGTAAATAAGAAAAAAAATTAATACTAAAAGAGAGAAAAAATAATATATATATATATAATAAAATTTTTAAAAAAATACATTAATATACTTATGAGTGTTTAATGGTAGCTGGCATCCTCCTTAATGAAGAATAAAAGGACAAAAGAAATTTATGTAAGAGAATGGTAATAATTAAAAGTATAGACAATATATAGTAATCAAATCTTGAATTTGATATTTTTTCTTTATAAAGAAAGCTTTTAAAAAAAAAAAAGAAATCTTTATTGTTAGAATTTTTTTTTTTTTTTGGGGGAGCTAAAAAATATAGGGAGAAAAAAAAATGATAATATAATATAAGAAAAAATAAAAAATCTTGGGGGCTATGCTAACAGCATACGAATGGACTTGTGGGCATCAAATTTGTACGTAATATATAAGAGCATTGTAAGCAAAGCATACATTCAAATACAAAAACAGAGCATCTTACTAGTATTCTTTTTCACCCTATACTTGTGCCTTCTATCTACTCAAAGCTTGTTCTACATTTCTTCTAAATTATGGGCAACAACTAATAACAAAGAAGGAAATGCAAGTGATCAATTCACACTTAAAGAGTTTTTTTTTTTTTTTTCCCCTAAGCATCTAAATAAGATAATCTCCAACTCGGTGGAAAGAATTTGGCAGAGCCGGAAAATCCAAGAAGTGCCGTATTTCTTGAATTCAATTCCGTCTTTAGTGGTTAATCTTCGCCCAATTATAAGCTAAGGTTATGGTACCGGTAAGCTTGTTCCTCCTTCTACCTCTATCAATCAGCGAATCATAGAAAGACAGTCACAGAGAGATGGAAGGAACAGAGAATACGGATGCAGACAATGCAGAGTCCATCAGTACTTACAATGATAGAGCATCAGCAAATTTGTTATCCGTCTGGGTGGGGAACATGGATTGATTTCAAGACACAAAAGACAACTAAAAGACAGTGATTCTCATTTTAGAATCCCAACTAACAGTGTAAGGAATGATGACGGAGTTGGAAAGCATCAGTTGAATCTATAAACAAAATTGCCATGATTCCATTAAAGTTGAAGGTGCAAAGAATTTATATGAATTAGAATAGATGGGATTGCAGATTCTGGAAATACAAAATTGAGTCTAGGGATTGCAGATCAAACCAACTATGCTCCTATTAAAAAGCATACGACTTTCCCTAAAAAAAAAGAGCTCCTCCAGTAATTGCAATATAAACCACCCGTTGCTGTACAACATTGAAGCAAAGCAAGAACAGAAATTAAATCGGATAGAAGGGATTAAAAAATTACTCAGCCAATGGTAAAGGAAGATGGCGGCCGCTACTACTATTCTCCACAGGAAGAAATCAAGGGCAGATCACTGTCTTCTAAGGAAACAAAGTAGAGGTGAGGTGTTAGAGATAAAATGCAGTGCACACAAAGCTAATTTAAGGGAGGGGGAAGAGAGAGATCGGAAGAGGAAAACATAAACCGGGAATTGGGGGGCGGAGGGATGGTTTGTATTTTGCATAGAGAGGGAAATTTTAAAACAAAAATTTAAATGTCGGTAACTAAGCCCTCGCTGCTTGCTCGGGGTTTAACTACAGTATTGAATTCAAAACCAAAAATTTAAATGGTCGTAGCTAACTTTAGCTAGCAATCAATAAGGAATTAATTACGGCCTTTTCATATTATATTCCTACTTTGATAATAATATAATACACATAATATTCATCAATTATGATACACATTTTATGGATAACATTTATCCGATGATCATGAATAATAAATGAACTATATATGTGTTGATAATCGCTAAATTATTTATATACTATTGTAAACATATCGGATTACAATTGATGCATATATATGTTAATGTGCTTGATGGATGGCTGGGCAGGAAATATGTCACATATATATGTGTGTAGTTGACGCATAGATTTTTATATAATCACTAGTGTATAGCATATACATAGGTAATATACATATATGCATATACAATCAAAACAATTAATGCATCAATATCCTTATATACTAGTATATAACTACATCAAATATGTAAATATATTAATTAGCTAACATGTTAAGCACATTGACATACATATCATTATTTGTTTGCTTGTAGAAAGTAGATTTTGTTCTAAATAAATAAAGTAAGGCAAAGAGTGTATATAGATAGTTAGTCCAAAAAATTACAAATAAATTAATAAAATAGTAAATATTTGAACAAATAACCATTTGAATATAAATGATTAACTCAACCATGGCGCCTAATAACAACTTTCATTTTATGCTAGCATTTTTTAATATTTGATAAAAGAAGAAAAATATTTTTTTAGCACAGTTTTATCAAACTGTGAGTAATTAAATTCTTTTACTAACAATTTCTAATTTCTGTGACAAAATTATTTTTACCTACAAAAATTTTAAATATGTGGTAAAAAAGATTTTTTGCCTATAAAAATGGAGTGGTGATAAAACAAAGTGTTACAAAAAAGTTTATATGTCACAAAAATTAAAATTAAGTTTTTACCATAGCATTTACTTAGTTGCAAATAAAAGTGTAGTAAAAACGTTTTTTCTATAGTAATCATTCTGACCAACCGTCAAGATTGGAAATTGACAACCGCCGATTTCGGAATCGCAGTCCAATCTAGTGATTTATTGATCTTACATTGGTAATCCAATATATTTTATGACTTAGATCTAACCTTTCGTATAATTGAGTCTCAATCATATTCATGTCCTAGCAAATATAGATTTTAGAGGAATAAATTTTGTGTAATTTTAAACTTAAATTTGTTTAAGTTAACTAAAATTTGAACAATATATTCTGCTATGAGGGAAGATTGTCTAGAATTGTAGCATATTCCTATCCTAACAAATAAACATTTTAGAGTAATAAAATTTGGGTAATTTTGAACTTAAATTTGTTTAACTAAATTTTGAACGATACATTTGATTATGAGGAAAGATTGTCTAGAATTGTATTAATCTAGCTAAGGATTAGTTCCCATCCCCTTCGAACTTAACTCTATTATTACATACCGCGAACGGTCTCTTACTTCAATATCCCCTTGAACTTTCAACCAAGTCAAATCAGTATAATTGAGCATGTAAAGGGCACTTTTATTCTCAGTAAATGTTTTACTATCCTTCTGTTCTTTCGTTCTTTTTCAGTCTAGCAACCAACAGCACCCCCCCCCCTCCGCCCAAAATGAAAAAAAAATGGTCTACAGCATCCACCATCCAATACAGTAGTCCTGATGCTAGACATCCTTTACAGCTTTCCTTAAGAACTTGCTTTCTATTTTCTTTTCTTTTTATTTTCTGCCATTCTTATCCTCCTAAAAGTATAAATAGAATAAAAAAGTTGTGAAAGACCTTGGCGGTAGCGGCAATGGCGATGGCAATTGTAGTGGTGTTGTGGAAGGAGAAAGAAGAAAGAGGTAGAGAAGAAAAAATAGAAAAAAAAAAAGAAATAGAGGGTGTAGTAACTAAAAGTTATATGTGATCCTCTTTTATTCAATGCAGGGCATATTAGAATTATCAGTTTTTTAGGCATTTGTGGGCAATATACTAATTCAGTAAATTTTAGGGGGTTAAATTCTAACCATATTTTATTAGACGAGATGCTTTCAAGAAAACTGAGCATTTTGAAAAATCAGAATGTCATACTTAAAAGAATACAAGGAATTGGACAGCAAATTTACAGTATTTTATTGAGTTGACTTTACAGTTCTATGACCAATTTGTTTTCATTTCGTACGTTGTTCTTATTGCCATTATGTCGACATACCTATCATTTATATTTTTACTCACCGGCCAACAAATATAGACTACTATTTTTACGCATATTAAAAAATAATATAGCTAAATGAATTTATTTGTTCTCATATACTTTTCCACTTGATGGAAATTACTATTAAAATCATATCATTTTAACTCCGTTATTTTTAATTTATTTTCTAACAAGAATAATCAATATTTTAGATAATAATTAAGAAAATATATGTTGATAAAAATGTACATTAACTAAGGCAATATTAAGAAATTGATAAATTAACTATCTTTTAAAATGTAAATAAAAATATAATTTAGAATAAATGAAAAAAAAAAAGGAAAGTAGGCTATCTTTGGATGATAGAGGGATTAAATAGACTTTTTCCGCTCTAAAAGAAATGGAAAAGAAAAATAGAACATTAGTCCATGCCTTTCAAGGATGAAAAAAAGAAGTTATTCCCAAATTAACATAAATTCCAAAACAAAAAAAGAGGT
Source organism: Voacanga thouarsii (assembly GCA_026120185.1). Lineage (NCBI taxonomy): Eukaryota > Viridiplantae > Streptophyta > Magnoliopsida > Gentianales > Apocynaceae > Voacanga > Voacanga thouarsii. The sequence continues at coordinate 70,680 of JANUWF010002171.1, forward strand.
TTTGGGGGGGTGGGGGGCGGGGGGGCGGTGCATTAATTAATAATTATGAACTTTGAAGGATGAAAAGTGTGCTTTCCACTGGCTATATAATATGTTGCACTGACATTTTCTCCATCTTTTCTATTTGTTTATGCAGCGATGGTTTCATTATGTCTTCACTTCATCGTTTCAGACCAAGAATTCTTCCTAATAGTTATTTCTGTTCATTTCTGAATTTAAGCATTGCAAGAACGGCAACTTTTTGAATTCAAGACATTTAGCTAAATCAGCAAAATCCCATCGCTCAGTTTCGCAGTCATGACGAAGTATGAGCAAAAACTTGTGTTTATATGCCTGTTGATACCGCTTCCATCTGCAGTGTTAGGAGGCTGCACTTGCGATGCCGGAGAAGAAGATGGCAACAGAAGTGAAGCCCTCAAGTACAAATTAGCAGCCATAGCCTCAATCTTTGCTGCCAGTCTAATCGGAGTTTGTCTTCCTGTATTAGGAAAGAAAATCCCAGCTCTGAGTCCTGAGAACAGCTTCTTCTTCATCATCAAGGCTTTCGCAGCTGGCGTGATATTAGCCACAGGGCTTGTACACGTCCTTCCGGATGCTTTTGACAGCTTAACTTCACCATGTCTAAGCCAAAATCCTTGGGGAAATTTTCCTTTTGCCGGATTTGTTGCAATGTTAGCTGCAATTGGGACTCTTATGGTGGATGTTTATGCAACATCTCATTACAGAAAGTCCGCAAGCAATTCGAAGAATACTGTTGAGGCAGTGGAAAGTGATGAAGAGGAAAGAATCCATGGAGTTCCTGTTCATACTCATGCTACTCATGGTCATGCACATGGGCCAGTATTGCCCGTCGATGGAGATTCTCTTTCTAGTGAACTTCGATACCGTGTGATATCACAGGTTTTTTTCATTACGTTAAGCAAATCTTGCTACCTAGAAATTGAATTTTATTGAATATATATGTTGTCTACTGTGGGAATGGCTTCGTACATTAAAAGTGACTTGTTCATCTTGAAATTTACAGATTACTTTACCTTTTGTCATATTATTTAATGCATCCCTAGTGTCTAAGAACGATCTCCACGAACATATCTTCAGGTAAATTTATGATTTTTATGACAAGTAATTTTTTTTTTTTTTTTTTTGGTTGCGATATGGTATAGGTTTTGGAGCTGGGAATCATTGTACACTCTGTAATTATTGGAATTGCGTTAGGGGCATCAGATAGTCCAAAGACTGTTAGGCCTCTTCTGGCAGCATTGACTTTCCATCAATTTTTCGAAGGTGTTGGACTTGGTGGATGCATCACTCAGGTATCCTCTATATTACTGATGTTTGTTTCTTAACTGACCAGTGGACCAGTGTAATTAATTTGCCTTAGATTAGGGGTTTACATATATCAAATTTAGAAGGGGACATCAAGCTCAATCTCAAATTCAAATTTGAAAACAAATATTCACACTAAAAAAAGACGTTTATTCTTTAAATAAAAGCATTACAAATTAATTCATTGATTTGGGATTCTAGAAATTAAATCTTCTATTGCTTCAAAAATAAGTGAAGAATCAACCATTAGATTATTAGTCGAAGAGATATAACTAGAATGAATAATTTTATATGTGACGTCAATATAAGAAATTAAGAATATGTTTACACGATTATACATGGTTAAATTTCATTTTAGTTTGAATTAATAAAGATTTTTTTATAGCCAATAATTCATTGAGACTTTTTTCTTTTTATTTTCCTTTTTGGACGGAGTACACGGCAAGAGTTATAATCCTTTAATTTGAAGGCGATGAAGTACTGTCAAATGTATATCTAGTCAACAACTAATTTTTGTAGATTTTTTTTATAAAAATAATAAATTTCAATAAAATATTCACAAATTTTAATTTACTACATAAAAGTACTGTCAAATGTATATCTAGTCAACAACTAATTTTTGTAGATTTTTTTTATAAAAATAATAATTTTCAATAAAATATTCATAAATTTTAATTTACTACATAAAAGTGGTGAATTTTCCAGAAAATTTTAGAAACTTACTTTTCTTCATTCAATCTCACCACTTTTATTAATATACTTGTCACTAAATCTACAAAAATTCCAAATAGAGGTTTAGGATATGTTATCATTCGGCACCACAATCTTGCTAAATAATTTATTTCACTAACAAATAATTTCCTATATCGATTTACTTGGTTATTTCTTTATATCGAAATTTATTTGTTCAAAATCTTGCTAAATTATTTATTTCAATTTAGGCGTCTGAATAATTCTAATAGGTATCCTCATTTCAATGTTTACTTCTGTCATTTTATGATCTTTCTACAAATATTGCCCACACAGATGCATTCTTCTCTGCTTTAACTGCAGGCAAAATTCAAAGCTCGTGCTGTAACAGTGATGGCTCTTTTCTTCTCACTTACTACACCGGTAGGAATAGCAGTCGGCATCGGAATAGCCAACGTTTACAAAGAGAACAGCCCAAACGCTCTCATTGTTCAAGGAATCTTCGATTCGGCATCTGCCGGTATCTTAGTTTACATGGCTCTTGTAGACCTTCTGGCTGCGGATTTCATGAGTCCCACAATGCAAAGCAACGGAAAATTTCAATTGGGAGCAAATGTTTCCCTTCTTTTTGGTGCTGGATGCATGTCTCTGTTGGCAAAGTGGGCTTGATAAAAATTAAACCCCTTTTTGTTTTCATGTTCTTAAAATACCTAGAAAATAATATCATAGTATACATGTTGGTTAAATGATTTTTCTTCATTTTGTTTTTCTTTGTGTAGAAATAATATACGTCTATTGCCAGTGAAATTCTTTCGTTTATTTTTTTCGAGGGAGTGAAATTGTAATATTGTATATCAAAAGCTAATAGAGTATTTTAAATATAAGGTAAATGTAGGAGAATACATACTTTATGCGAAATTTACAGATGTAGCAGTAATATTCAATGGGATTGAGTAGTTTGGAATGATAGATAAACTATAACGAAAAGATCTCCAATTCAAACAGTTTCACATAAATTAGAATAGTTTAGAATAACTAATATATCACATAAAATGGAACAGAAAGGCATAAAAAATCAACTTCTTTCCTTCATAGTTCATACTTCTTACATACCATCATCCCTTTTGCTATTCTAATTCATTTTGCCCTCATCTTGTAGTTGGAGAACAGAACCAAAATGCACCCCATCTGCTACGAATTAAGGACCTACATTATCTTTACACGCTAGCAACCCACCATATCAGAAACTAAGTACTTGTGGTTTAGAGAGTCATCAGAGACTCTCAGGATTTAAAATAAAAAAGAAAACATTCAATGGTGGGAAATATGAGCGCCAATATACCCACCAAATTCTTGGGGTGTATATATATATATATATATATAGACAGACACACACACACATTCTTGTGCCATTAGAATGTGGACCTACGGTAATATTCGTTTGAGTGGATGGTGTTAAAACAAAATCGTTCACTAATTTTGTGTGACTGACTTTTTCGTTAATGAGCATGAACATGGAAACGGCATCACAGAACAAACTCCTACATTTGATTAGACAAATGTTCTCGTCGAGCTGTCTCCGTTAAGAGCAGTGGCAATCATCATAAGCTGCACTAAGGGAAAAAAAATCAATTAACTCAAAGAAATAATAGATGGTCTAATGTGACTTATTTCTTTGAATAAATGAGAGAGGAAAACAGAGCAGAATAAAAAATTACATGGATCAACAAACATTACTTTGCCAATTTCAGAATTGCAATCGTCATGACGCTTAAAGAAGAGGTTAAGGGCATAAGATGTATGATATCCTAATGTATCAGGTAGGTAACACTGTCCCCCAGGATTTATTGCACTGCAGTCTACTAGCGAGCAAGCATAATCTAAAAATCTTTGCTTTGGAAGCCTAGAATGAAAGATTATTTGTATTGTAGAGATTTGTTTGAATCTGTTCTAAGAGGATAAAGGTAAATCGTTTGATATGAGTGATGAAAAATAGGTTAGCATGCACAGAAAAACAATGGGTAATATTAAAAAGTGAATTGGTCAAAATATATTTCAACACTTTGCTCAAGAGACTAGAGTTGATGTGTTATGAGAAAAACTTGAACGAATGTTTGAACGAAAAACTGGAATGAATAAATCTTCTTGTTTGAGAAATATTACTCGATTAAGATACAAAGATGATACTGATATGAGTGAGCATTTGAGTACCTTTCAGGGATTGATGAACCAGGCAGTTTCATTGAAACTGAACTTGGATGATGAGGTATAGGCTTTACTGTTTTTTAGTTCATTACCAGATAGTTGAGAAATAATGGTGGTGTCTATTAGTAATTCAGCTCCAAACGGTGTTTTAACTGTGGCTATGGCTAAAGAGGTAGTGTTAGATCAGGATATCAGGAGGAAGGAATAAGGTACTTTTAATGAGTCCCAAGAATTGATTATGAAAAAGAAAGAAGTAAAGGGGAGAAGCAAGAGTAAAGGTCCTTACAACAGGAATGACACATCCAAGAGCAGACACGAGTCATTGAAAAATGTTGATGTTATCATTGTAAAAAGAAAGGATACTACAAGAAGCACTGCAAAGTCTTGAAACGAGAATTTGCTGAGAAAAAGGGTAATGGTAAGGTGAGAGACGAAGAAGATACTACAACAGTAGTGGCAACTGATGATAATATGTTGGTATTTTGCGAAGATGATCATATCAATATTACTAATTAAGACAGTGACTAGATAATTAATTCAGGTACATCATATCATGTTACTTCACACAGACATTTCTTCTCAACCTACATCAAATGAGACTTTGGCTACGTTAGGATGGAAACCGAAGTTTCTTGCAAAGTTGTTGGAAAGGGTGATATTTGCTTAGATATAGATATCGGGTGTCAGTTAGTCTTGAGGAATGCCATACATGTTCCTGATATTTGTTTTAGTCTTGTTTCTACTGGAAAACTTGATGTTGAAGGCTACTATAGTTCTCAAGATGGAGGCAAATGGAACTCAACAAAAGGAGCTTAATTGTTGCCAAAAGAAGGAAGCAAAACACTCTCTACTTGATGCAAGACAAGTTGGGAAAAGGAGAGGTGAATGTAATTCAAGATTCCTCTATTGATCTTTGGCACAGGCAACTTGGGCACATAAGTGAGAAAGGAATTCAAACACTTATTCGTAGGCAACTTCTCCCTAATGTAACATGTACTTCTCTTAAATCATGTTTTGATTGTATTTATGGAAAACAATATAGAGTTGCTTTTCAAAGACTTCCTTCATCTAAACAGCTAAATCCATTAGAATTGGTGCACACTGATATCTGCTACATGAAAGATAGGTCTCTTAGTGGTGCAATTTATTTTGTTACTTTTATTGATGACTTCTCTAGAAAAGTCTGGTGTGCTACTTTGAAATCTGAAGACCAAGTCTTGGGTGTATTTAAAGAATTTCATAGAAAGGTCCAAAGGGAGACTGATAAATAGTTAAAGTGTGTTCGAGCCGGTAATAGTGGTGAGTATAGAGGACCATTTGAAAGCTATTATAAGTCTCATGAGATCAGACTAGAGAAGATTGTACCAAAAACACCACAAGAAAATGGAATAACAGAAAGGATGAACAAAACCATCACTAAGTGGATTAGATGTATGCTTTCCAATGCTAAGCTGCCAAAATATTTTTGGGGCAAAGCAATGAGGACTGCTATTGACCTAAGTAATCTTTCTCTTCAATTCCTTTGGATGGTGATATTCCAGAGAGAGTATGGACAGGTAAAGAAGTATCCTTCAATGACTAGAGAGTTTTTGGTTGTCGTGCATTTGCCTACATTCCCAAAGATGAGAGATCAAAGCTTGATGTAAAATCTAAGCAGTGTATTTTCTTGGGTTATGCACATGTAGAGTTTGGCTATAGGTTGTATGATCCAGTGGAGAAGAAATTGATCAGAAGCAGAGATATTGTCTTTCTTGATGATCAAACCATTAAAGATATTGAGAAACATGATAAGTCTAAGCCAAAACCAAGATTCTCTGATGATACTTCTTCTAGTTCAGATTCAGCACCTGCACCAGCTAGTTCTGATGAGCCAGTACCAAAAATAGATTATTCAAATCAAGGGGGAGCTGAGGATGAGCAAGAAGACAGTATAGATGATAATAACGATGTTAGTGAGATTGAACAAGAAGTTCTACAGCCACAGACACAAAATGAACCTAGGAGATCTATCTGGGAAAGAAGACTCTCCACTAGGTATAATCCTAATGAATATGTATTGTTGATTGATGCAGGAGAGCCAGAGTCTTATAGTAAGGTTTTAGAGCATGAGAAAAAGGAAGAATGGCTGCAAGCTATGCAAGAGGAGATGGTATCCTTACAAGAAAATCATACATTTGACTTGGTGAAATTTCCTATAGGTAAGAGAGCACTACAGAACAAGTGGGACTACAAGTTGAAGACTCAAGAGAATAGCTCACAACCTAAGTACAAGGCAAAATTGGTTGTGAAGGGGTTCAGTCAGAAGAAAGGTATAGATTTTGAAGAAATCTTTTCTCTAGTGGTAAAGATGACATATATTCGAGTTGTTCTTGGAATTGCTACCAATTTGAATCTTAAGATTGAGCAACTTGATATGAAGACAGCCTTCCTACATAGTGACTTAGAAGAGGAAATTTATATGGAGCAGCTGGAAGTGTTTAAAGAAAATGGTAAGGAGAATCTGGTATGTCGTCTTAGGAAAAGTTTATATGGTTTGAAATAAGCGCCGAGATAATAGTAAAAGAAATTTGACTCCTTTATGATAGATCAGAAATACCACTGAACTACATAAGATCATTGTGTATATGTGAAGAACTTTTCAGATGGCGATTTTATTATTCTCTTCTTGTATGTGGATGATATGTTAATTGTTGGTCATGATGCTGTGAAGATTGACAGATTGAAAAAGGAGTTAAGCAAATCTTTTACAATGAAAGATTTGGGTCCAGCTAAACAAATTTTGGGGACAAAAATCACTAGAGATAGGCAAAATAGAAAGCTTTGGTTATCTCAAGAAAAGTATATTGAGAAAGTACTTGATAGGTTCAACATGAGCAATGCTAAGGAAGTTTCTACTCTACTTGCAGGTCACTTCAAGTTAGACATTGAGTAGTGTCCGAAAAGTGAGAAATACAAAGAAGATATGAAGAAAGTTCCTTATGCTTCAATAGTTGGTAGTCTGATGTATGCTATGGTTTACACAAAACCAGATATAGATCATGCGGTTGGAGTAGTTAGTCGATATTTCTCTAATCCTGGTAAAGAGCACTGGAATTCTATCGAGTGGATTCTCAGGTATCTCAAAGGAACTTTCAAATTATATTTGTGCTTTGGAAATGGAAATATCACACTTGATGGATACTTTGATTCAGATATGGGAGGTGATCTTGATAAGAGAAGATCTACATTTGGTTACTTAATGACTTTTGCTGGGGGAGCAAGATCGTGGTAAAGTAAGTTGCAAAAATGTATTATTTTTTCTAATACAGAAGCAGAGCATATCGAAGCTAATGAAGCTTGTAAAGAGATTTTGTGGTTGTAGAGTTTTCTTCAGGAATTGGGCTTGAAACAAGAGAAATATAATCTTAATTGTGATAGTCAGAGTGCCATTCATCTGTGTAAGAATTCTATGTTTCATTCTCGATCCAAACACATTAATTTGAGATATCATTGGATGAAAGTAGTTTTTGACTCCAAGATGCTAACGCTTGAGAAGGTACACACAGATGATAATGGTTCTGATATGCTGACTAAGGTGTTGCCCTAGGAGAAATTCTTATTTTATAAACAAGAAGCAAGTTTGGTTGTATTAATTCCCTGAATGAGATGGAGGGGGAGATTGTTGGGTAAATAGGTCCAGCCCATTTGGTGGACAAAAAGGCAACAAAAAACAAAAGGCCCACAAACTATAATAAAACCTAAACAAGACAAAAGCTACATGCTACGTGGGATTTTGCTGATTTTCATTGAGAGAGGTGCGGAAAAATGTGAAGAAACAATGGAAGCCATAGTTATGTTCTCTAAGCCATTTGATCCTCAATTTGGATAGTCATTCAAAGTCGATTGAGACGAAATTTAGCTCTACTTGATCCTCTCAACAAGACCTACTCATCTAAAGATATAGATTTCGATTTTGGTGATACCCTTCCAAACTCAATTCTTGTTTGATTGTAATTTTGGGATATGATATTGATATATTATTGGTGTGCCTCTAGTTTTATTTAGAGAAGACTTTGTATTGCCTATTATTATTGATAGTGGAGGTTTTTACTAGACTAAGTCCTGTAGTTTTTCCCATCTTGGGTTTTTCAAGTTAAAAATCTTGGTGTATCGTATTATTTACTTTGATGCTATCTTTTACCCGTTGGTGTTATTTAATTGGTGGCTTTGGTTTATTCCTATTTTTTATTAGCACTTGGGAAATAGTTTTGATCTTGGGATATAATCGTGATTTAGGTGAAGCTTGGTATTTTGCTCATATTTTAGTTTATTTCCCAACAGTAGATTGTGTTACACACCATATTATTTCCTCCATCAAAGAATGACAATTTACAAAAAGAATAGCTAAAAGCAGGAAAGCATTTTGCATGCCCTGCCAAGGTTGGTTTGGGAAGAGTGGTCAATAGTTCTGGAATAATTGACCACCGTTCTCAGGAATGGAAACTGGGTTTTTTTTATCAGAATGCTCCTTTTTGGGACCATTCTGCTTGAATTAGCCCAACCAATTGTAAATGTCTTACATTGGCCTTAGCGCATTCAATGGATGTGTCCTAATTAAAATAGGACGCAGTCATTTAACCCTTCCTATGTCCGATGCGATTCTAACACCCATTACTCCCTTTTCTATTTTGTCGATGCATAGTCCAAACCCTCATGCTGTTGCAATTTTTTTTTGACAAACCACTGCTGGAAAGCTTATTATTAGCCAAATAAATCGTCCAATCAACTTTAGAGTCTTTTCCCCTTTCTTTCCTCCCTTTTCCATTTCATGGCTGTTCATTTCTAGCCCTACTGCCACTTTGATTTTTGTCTGCAAACCATTGTCGAAAAGTGCAACATCTGGCAGTGCATTTCGTCCAATCTTAGCCAAAAATTCAGACTGTCTTTAGATTTCTTTTCCCCTTTCTATTGTCCACCTCTTATTCTAGGCTAGATTTTTGAGTGTTTTTTGGGTTTTTTGGGAAGGGATAGGTAGCATTTATTTGAGGAGCCCCGGCATTTTTCTCAAACTTTAAAAAATATATTTTTTTGGGTCTAATTGGCATATATATATTTTGGGTTGAACTCTGTTTGACATTGCTCGGTTTGAGATGATTTTTTTTTTTTTTTTTGGTTGAGGTGTGAAGAATTTTTTTTTTTTTTTGTGAGAATTGATAATGTTTTTCTATTGAGAATTATTAGATTGAGCCTTTTGTGTTTCTGTGTTGAAATGAGATTTGATTCATTAATTTGGGTTGATTTTTTTTTTTTTAAGTTGCTCTGTTTTTTTTTTTTTTTGAATTTTATTGCAAAAGTGTTTGAACAGTTTTTTTTTTTTTTGCTAGATGATTTGACTTCTTTTGCATATTTAGAAATATGGTAGGATAGAATGTTGAGGTGATTAGTATGTATTCTGATGAATTGAAAGAAGAATTGTTGTTAGAATCATACCTATTTTAGAAATCAAGACTTGTAGTGACTAGGAAAGCACTATATTCTAAGAGAAATTGGGGGGAAAAAATAGCATGATCTGCAGCTTGACCCTACACGTTTTTGGGGTGATATGATTCTTTTTTTTATCAGTCACATAAGGTTGAAAAATTGTAACACCAAGTAAGGTTAGGATTTGTGTTTTATAAGAATAAACTAATCACCGTCTTTCATTTGGGAATTTGTAATGTGATCTACCTATGATTAATTCAACCATTGCCATTACCTCTCTTCTTGACACTTTCCCGACATTGTAGAGGTGGAAATTGACATCATTGTTGCATTAAGATTTAAGGGAATAGTAGCTGGCCTCAGCTCATATAATAAGTACAGATTGCTTGTATGCAACAGTAGCCTAGAAACTATGACAGTATGGTGGGATTTCTGCTGTCAAATTGACAAGATTATTTGGTAGTTTTCCTCTACAACCTCTCCAGAAATGAAGCTTGTATCACTTTAGATTACTGCTACTCCTCACAGGATAAAATTCTTTTGGAATTTCTTATCTATGTTCCATTTGTACCACCTAAATATATGTCTTATGTCTCATGCAATGGAAGCTATTCAAGCGTTGATCATGTAAAAATTAGATTAAGCTTAAAGAATGTACTGCTACTTAGCTGTGATTACCTTTGGGTGCTGGAACTGCAATTGTTGGTTTATTTTTAAATAGCAAATTTTCTTTTCTTTTTTTTTTTTGCGGGGGTGGGGGGGGGGGTTAACTTGCTCACTTTCCATGGAGTTTGGAGTGATATGATTTATAGACTTCTTGGTTTTTGGCCTCGAGATGACCACTTTACTGGTAACCAAGTCGAAAAGTTGGCTTGGAGATTCATGTATCAGCACCATTTCTTGACGATGCTTATGAGATTCTATGCAACAGAGAGCTTAAGGATTACTTCTTCTTCTTCTTATTGGTGGCCTTATCCTATCAGATAAATCAGGGCATCTATTTTTCTTATGATATCTGTCGTTCCTCAAGGATTTGAGCTTATCCGATCGGCTTAGCTGGGGTAGTATGACTCTAGCGTGGATGTATAGATGCATATACAACACTACCGATCCTTTTGCGAGGGAGCTTGTAGTTCTATAGTTCTGCTTCAGGTTAATTTTTTCTTGAATCGCCAAAGTTTCAGGGTTCAAGTTTGAGGATAATTTTGATTGAACTTCTACTTTCTGTAGTAGTTATGTGCCTAGGAGCACATGCTTGTCTTACATCAAATCAGGGCAGTGCCTGGACATATCGCCTATCTTGCACCATATGGTGTAAGGTGGAATGTTCGTCTACGGCTACGATGAATACCTATGCATGTACTGGTTACCGCTGTAGGGACCAGTTGGACTTTATGCAGGAGTCTCATGTAAGCACTTATAACGGTGTTCACGTATAGATATAATTTTTTGTATAGTATTATTTTTTGTATTAATAGTGCTATTCATATCTTAAATTATGTCAGCTCAACTGGTGCCCTTATAACGAGACATCGATGGAGTTTTTACCTGCTCAATACATTGAGGGGTTCGACACTTAGTTGTCACAACCCCACTTATCTACTGGGATATCATGGAGTTCCACTATTCTAATCGTGTGCTCTGACAGTTTGGCATGTCACAACCCACTCCTTTTAATTGTGATTACCAAACTAAGTTACACGCAACGAGGACTAGGAGGACCACATGACTAATTGGTCCTGCCATCATGCTACTTGCGTAGACATGTAGAGTTCACACCACCAAACAATCATTCTAGACATCACCGGAGATGGAGTGGAGGTAGGTTACATGTTTTGCCTAAAGTTTATATTTGTGTTTCCAAGTACTTCTCCTATGTGATTCCTTCAGATACGTGTAATAGTCGATCCCTTTTGACAATATGCAGTATCAAAATTCATCTTCAACAAGCTTGCAGGCAGCAGTCCATACAAGAATTGTTATAAGATCTATTCAGTTTCTGGCTTGTGGTAGCTTCCAAGTATTCATTAGCTTTTCAGTTGACAATTCTGCTCATTTCCTCCTTTCGTCATGGCCAATTGGGAAGATATTGTTGGGCTTTATGAGTTCCTCAAGCTAGTTGTTTATTTGTCAAAGCTAGAAAGCTAAGGTCATTTTCCACTGTGATTCAAAACCATAGTAGAGTCATGAGAGGATAGAGCATAGATACTACAATTGACATTTACTACATGTAGGAGATTTTTTAGCCTAGAAGATATAGGGATTGTGTTTGACATCAACCTCCATGGAAAAATGCTTGGGTCGATTATGCAGATTTGTTTACCAAATTCTCCTCCAAATATTTCTTGAGAAGCTCGAATTATGGGAAAATCTCTCTTTTTGGCTAACTTTATAAGAGGATTTTATAGAGAATGCCCAAACAAGTGAATCTGGTTTTGGATTAAGCGGAATATTGATTTTTAGAATTGTATGCGCAAGCGCAACCTCTGCAGGGAATGTATAAAACTATCTTTTTATAAATTTATAATTTAGGAATTTATAATTTATTAGGATTTGGAGTAATGCCTTAAGGATTAGAGTCCCTCCCGTTAATAATTAAAATAAAGAAAGGCTAAGATGAAAAAAACCAAAAGCAAAAACACTAATCTTTATATAATAAATAATGAGAGTTTGGGGAAATATCGTTGTTTTGAATAATTCAAATATGACAAATCTGTTATGAATTATTGGAATCTCCATTAATTAGTGGAGGCTCCACTAATTATGGATTTATGTGAATTATTAGAAGATTTTTATGGATGTCCACCATTTAGTGGAGACACCATTAATTGAGATTAGTTGAAGATGATGTATGCCATGATGTATTTCACTAATTAGAGCTCTATAAATAGAGCTATTCTCTAAGCTTGTAATACACCATCATTTTGTGAAAGAAAGATTAGTGAAAGAAAGATTGGAGAAAGAATTGTGAGAGAAAGAAAGAGAGAAGTTTGAAGAGAAATTCTTGTGCAAAGAATAGTTAGATTTTTCTTAGTGTGTAGTGTATAGATTTTATTCTAACACTACCCTAATTTTATAACACATTATCAGCACGAGTCTCTGCCGTTATTAAAGCCAGAAGACAGGTACGCATTTATTGATCTCGCTAAATTCGAATTTGTAGCCATTGATATTTCTGAAAAAAAAAATTATATGTCATACAGAAATGCATCTAAATGCTAAAAAAATGAGATTCATATGTTATGTGGATAAAAAGAAAATTTTGACCACCTGAAGATGGTCGTACTACCCATTGCACGGTATGAATGGTTGCACCTGAAGTTGCAAGATTGTAAAACCGTGAACTCCGTGATGTATAAAACTACATCTTAGTTAAAAATTTTGCGGAGAAAAAGTTACTGATGAAGTTATATTGGAGAAGACATTCTCCACTTTTCATACCTCGAATATTGTCCTGCAGTAACAATATCGAGAAAAATGGTATCCCAAATTGACAAATTTAACATGAGTTATTATTGAGAAATCATGAAGCTAGATGAACTGGCTCAACAACACTCCCAGAAGTGAATGCTGTTGGCTCCAACAGAAGCCATCGTTATAGTCGTAGTTGTGGCAGTGGCCGTGGTTATGGTCATGGACACACTCGATATTTCCCTTATCACAGAGAAATACTGGCCACCTGAAGTGGAGCAGAAAAGATAATAAGGGAAAAAGATATTTCCATTAATAATAAGCATCACATCTTTACTCATATCATTAGTGTTCATATGAACTTGAGGATACATGCTTATAGTTGCTCTTTTGTAATTAAGCTGACAAATTTAAGATGAAGGTTTGTAATTGTTCTTTTTCAATATTTACATTAGAGGACGACAAACAATTAGTAATTATGGACTTCAACTCCTCTTTTTCGACATCCTCCTCCTTTTCTTTCCCCTTTGAGCCAGCATCGAGACTAGCAGCAGAATTAGCCGTAAAATTACTGCGAAATGAGTCTTGAGATTTTATGATCTCCTTAAGTTTATTATATTTCTTATTATATTTGGCCTTGAAGCATGCTTGTCTCAATTTCTGTGTTTGGTCTTCTAACTGCGTATTAGGACTTTCTTCCACCAACTGTTTTTCACATTCCAGTATCGCAATGGCTTCTTTTAATTTCTTCTCAGCCATATGTCCTCCTTCTTCTTTATTTTGCATATCCTGTAAATCGAAGTGATATCATCGGTTATTTACTTATAAATCTTTCATAGTTTCATACTTGCAAATTATAAGTATGTATGAGAGAGAACCTGGACATTCTTGATTATGGTCTCCAAGCTCACCAATTTCCTGTGAGGCCATCGACGAATTCCTAACTCCCTACATCTTTTCTTGAGACGGGTTATGCCAATATTCAGTTCTTTGGCCGCGCTCTTGATTGGTAGGTAAAAGTACTGCGAAATTGTTTCTCTTGATAGTGTCTGGGAGTTATTGCCCTTCTTCTCTCTCTGCCTCTTAATCATCTTCTTCTCCCCAGGAATTTTGTCTGCAATAATATCTTGAACTTTGATATTATGCATTTCATGAGTACTTACTCCGACTTCGTTGCCAAGACCACTCATTATTTCTCCTAGAAAAATAAAATAATATCAGTAAAGGTAATACCATTCAAAATCCATGTTTAAATGTATAATAACCTGGAAACATATTCTGGCTTTGTTCAAAATCCATTAGAGAGTAGAAAGGATCGTGCACAAGCATATCCTCATTCAAAGGAATAGCATCAAGAGGAACAGTATCAAAAGCAGTCTCTTGTAGGGGCAGATCAACTTGGTCCAAAGAAGTATGTTCAAAACTTCCACTGCTTTACATCAAAAACAAACCAAAAGAGAGTTTAATTTCATTATCAAGCACACTAAAACAAATGGAAGCTCTCAAAGGTATCTCACCTGAAATTAGGAGGAAGTGGTTGGTTTGCAAAGGAAAACATATCAAAATCTTCTGCGTTCGAATTAGGCAGAAGCGGTTGGTTTGGAAAGGAAAACATATCAAAATCTTCTGTGTTTGAATTAGGCAGAAGCGGTTGGTTTGGAAAGAAAAATACATCAACATCTGCTGCTGAAACCGAGTCAAAATTTGACCATGTCTAAAATGAATTACGAGTCTCCATATCTGCTTTGTGATTTTTGTTTTTTATGTTTACTAATGACTGATAACTGAGATATATATCGATACATATATATATATATATATATATATCTGTATGAGGAAGAAGAAGAGGTAGATGGTAGGTAGAGGGTCGGAGGAGAAGAAAAGACAAGAGAGGAAGAGGAAAAGTCGGTACCGGGAAGAGTGAAAAAAAAAAAGGAGATATCTTTCTTGGCATTTCCTGCTTGTCATCATTTTCTTATATTTCTTTTCTTATTCTCTTGTCAAATCATTATTCCCTAAATTAGGGGGAGAACAGAAACAGTACAAGAAAGATCGTGATTGGACAACATCATTAAATTATCTTGATCCGCATACAAGCGCGTGTGAACTTGAAGTTCAAAAGATAATTCATTTGTAAAGCATTGCAAATCAAATGGCAGATACTTTTGTTGACTCTAAAAGAGTAACAAAATCGCATATGCCAGCTATAAATGCTCCTATTCTAATTGAAGTTTCAACAGAACAAAAGATTTTACATATAGCTGCTGAGCCAAAAGCATGCCAGAAGTATGGCCGACCTCTTGGTTCTAAAGATAAAAATCCTCGAAAGAAAAGAGGATTAAATGATCCAGAAGATCATATTGAAGAAAAAAAATGATAAAGACCAAGAGAGAACTGATGACAAAGAACCAGAAGTTGATGAAAGTAACACTGAAATTTCTATCAATTATACCACTTCCGGTAGAAGTTGGAATTGGATAGAAACTGTTATTGATAATATAGTTGCATACAATATATCTCTTGATGTTACACAGGATAATGATGATCCTGAACCAATATCAGTTGATGAATGTCGGCATAGAAAAGATTGGCTGCAATGGAAAGATGCGATTCAATCGGAGTTAAATGCAATCGACAAAACGTGAAGTCTTCGGACTCGCGATCCGAACAGCAGAAGGTGTAAAACCCGTTGGCTACAAATGGATATTTGTGCGAAAGCGCAATGAAAAGAGTGAAATCGTTCGATATAAAGCGCGATTAGTAGCCCAAGGTTTTTCACAAAGACCAGGTATTGACTATGATGAAACTTATTCTCCTGTTGTTGATGCTATTACACTCGATATCTTATCAGTTTGGCAAGTACATGAAAAGATAGATATGCGCCTATTAGATGTTGTCACTCGCTTACTTGTATGGAAATTTAGAAAATGATGTTTACATGAAAATCCTCGAAGGATTTCATATGCCCGAAGCATATAAACATTATCCTCGTGAAAATTACTCCATCAAGTTGCGTAAATCATTATATGGCTAGAAGCAATCGGGCGCATGTGGTTCACACGCCTTAGTGAATATTTATTGAAAGCGAGATTTAAAAATGACCAGGTATGTCCATGTGTTTTTATTAAGAAATCTGGTTCTAAATTTGTGATATTAGCTATATATGTTGATGATATTAATCTTATTAGAACTCTCGAAGAGCTCCAAGAAACAATTGATTATTTAAAAAGAGAATTCGAAATCAAGGATTTTGGTAAAACCAAATTTTGCCTTGGTTTACAAATTGAACATTTGGAGAGTGGAACATTTATTCATCAATCAACATATACAGCAAAAGTGCTAAAAAGATTTTACATGGACAAAGCACATCCATTGAGTATTCCAATGATCGTCCGATCATTAAATGTGGATAAAGATCCTTTCCGACCTCAAGAAAATGATGAAGAACTCCTTGGTCCTGAAGTACCATATCTCAGTGCAATTGGTGCATTGATGTATCTTGCTAATAATACACGACACTGATATTGCTTTTGTTGTCAATTTATTAGCAAGATTTAGTTCTTCACCAACACGACGACATTGGAATGGAATTAAACAAGTCATTCGATATCTCCAAGGTACAATTGATCTCGGATTATTTTATTCAAATAAAACCAGTCCAACATTGATAGGTTATGCAGATGCTGGTTATTTATCTGATCCACATAAAGCACGTTCTCAAATGGGTTATCTATTTACATGTGGAAATACTGCTATATCATGGCATTCTACTAAACAATCTATAGCAGCTACTTCTTCAAATCATGCTGAAATTATAGCCATTCATGAAGCAAGTCGAGAATGTGTATGGCTAAGATCCATGATTCATTATATCCGAGAAAGTTGTGGATTATCATCAATCAAAGATATTCCAACTCCTCTTTATGAAGACAATGCAGCTTGCATAGCTCAATTACGAGGAGGATATATTAAAGGAGATCGGACAAAACATATTTCACCAAAATTCTTCTTTACTCATGAACTCCAGAAGAAATGTGAAATTGATGTGCTACAAATTCGGTCATGTGATAACCTCGCAGATATTTTTACGAAGACTTTACCGACTGCAACATTTGAGAAGTTGAGATATAAAATCGGTATGCGTCGGTTTAAAGATTTAAAGGAATCATCTCATCAGGGGGAGTAATAAACAGACATATAGAATAGTGTACTCTTTTTCCTTCACTAGATTTTTTTTCCCACTGGGTTTTTATCTAGTAAGGTTTTAACGAGGCATATTCTTTATGTATGGATGGACATCCAAGGGGGAGTGTTTGAATTATTGGAATCTCCATTAATTAGTGGAGGCTCCACTAATTATGGATTTATGTGAATTATTAGAAGATTTTTATGGATGTCCACCATTTAGTGGAGACACCATTAATTGAGATTAGTTGAAGATGATGTATGCCATGATGTATTTCACTAATTAGAGCTCTATAAATAGAGCTATTCTCTAAGCTTGTAATACACCATCATTTTGTGAAAGAAAGATTAGTGAAAGAAAGATTGGAGAAAGAATTGTGAGAGAAAGAAAGAGAGAAGTTTGAAGAGAAATTCTTGTGCAAAGAATAGTTAGAATTTTCTTAGTGTGTAGTGTGTAGATTTTATTCTAACACTACCCTAATTTTATAACAA
Source organism: Voacanga thouarsii (assembly GCA_026120185.1). Classification (NCBI taxonomy): domain Eukaryota; kingdom Viridiplantae; phylum Streptophyta; class Magnoliopsida; order Gentianales; family Apocynaceae; genus Voacanga; species Voacanga thouarsii. Next base: position 88,449 of record JANUWF010002171.1, read on the forward strand.
AATCATAAAACTAACCGATATGTAGGAAAATTAGAATATAATTAGTAAATAAATAAATAAGAAAATATAGAATATTACAAAGATGATCTTAGTGTTTCCAAGTTGTGTAGCCTAAACTTTATATTAGTTAACTATGAGTGATGATGATTAGTGCAGCAATAGGATAAGAACCGTCAAGAAAGTTATAAAGTTCATCTAAATATATATACTAAGAGTGAAGAGGGGATAGAAATGTCATAACATATTATTTCAATAATTTTTAATTCCTTTTTCCTTCAAGTATTTTAAAATCTAATGGTTTAAATTTTAGAGATTTGTAATGAATGAATAAGATTTTATGAAGAACATTATATTACTCCTTGTATGGTTCAGATTCATTTGGTCGTCATGGTTAGTTTAGTCATTTTATAATATTTTTATTTTTTTCCCTTCCTCTTGGTTTTAATTTTAACGGTTTAGATATAGAAGATATAGATTTGTGTGGCTCTAATTTCCTACAATTCCTACCCCATCCCCAGCCCACCCCTACGTCTCTTACCCTTCCTCTTCTAAGGTTTTTCAACTCCCCTTCCCTTTTACTCTGACTTCGTCCTCTATCGGGATTTCCCCTTCAACTGCATATTCCATGTTGCCAAACCCCTGGCTTCGTCTTCACAACTGCTGTCTTCATCTTCGTCTTCGTCTTCACAGCTATTGTTTATCTTTAGAATAAAACCCAAACAGTTTAGGGTTTATCTTTTCTGCAGAATTTCTCCTTTCTTAGTCATAGTCGAAATTGAACTCCAAAAACCCCAGTCAAGGCAGAGGAAGTGGAAACGGAAGCTCCTATTCAAGAGATGGACATAGAGGCCCAGACAGAGGAGGGTAGATGCACATGTTGGATTTGATTCAACATTGGTAAAGATACGGAACTTGCATAAGGATATTGGACCATTAATGGATTTGCTGAGGCTGTTGCTGATGCCTTCCATCCCTTATCTTCGGAGTCTGAAAGTGGACTGTACTCGATTAGACGATTCTTCACTCAATTATATCATTTGACTCTCATTGCAGGAGGTTTGCTTCCACAATTGTACTGATTTTAGTGGAAAGGTTCTCTCACATATTGGCCAGAGATGCAAAGACCTTAGGCATATGCTTTTTCCTTTTATCAATTTTATGTGTATTTTCTGTGATTCTTTACTTGTGAACAAAAAATTGTTACTCCTGTTCTTTCTTTGATGTGTTTCGATCTTTCTTTTTATTCTTTTCCCCACTTCTTCTCTGTGCCTCTGGACTTTGAAAGCCACGATATTCACTGCATTTCGTTGTTAAGAACCATTGTTATTAGATGTACCGTATTTTATCTTGTTTAGGTTTCTGTACTTGAGTTCAGTCACAGAGAAATGAGGGAGATCAATTGATGTATCTCAATTTTCTGGGTGAATGGCCATTGACATTGAGATTTCAAAAGTCACAACAGGGAAGGGACAAGTTTTTATAGATTTCCTTTTTGACTTTTCTTCCTTAACGTTAATATTTTCATATTCTGGTTAATTGCATTCAATGTGAAGGAATCGACTTATCATAATTTTCCACAAAAATATTTTGGCAAACTCTTTTGTGTAAAGTGTTATATATGCAAATGTGAGATTGGTTCCACTGAAAGGCAATGATGGTGATTCTGATGATGATGGCGGATTGTTACGTTTCGACAAGAATGAGAGTGAGAAACCTAATTCCTTCGCAAAAACACTGACGCAATCTGATGCAAACAATGGTGGCAGTTTCTCTGTTATGCGGTATTGTGTTGAGACTATATTTCCACGGCTAGATTATTCGGCCAAACCACCTATGCAGACTATCCTAGCCAAGGACGTTCATGGGGAGGTATGGAAATTTAGGCATATCTATAGGGGTACACCTCATCGTCATCTTCTCACGACTGGAATTAGAGTAATTTTGTAAACCAGAAGAAGCTTGCTGCTGGGGACTCTATTGTGTTCTAGAGAGCAGACAATGGCGATCTTTGTATTGTGATTTGTAGGGCAAAGAGAGGAATCGGTAATGGACCTGAGGCACCATCTGGATGGAACGCTGGAGTTGTAAATTTTGGCTTTTCTCTATATAGGAGATTTTTCTAGGCTTCTAGGTGAGGATGCGAGTAGATTTATGCAAAACACCAATACAGGAAATGGAATTAATGACATAGCTTCGAGAGGAATGGGCAAAATAAAGGCCGAATCTATTACTGAAGCAGCGAACCTTGCTGCCAATGGCCAGACATTCGAGGTGGTCTACTATCCCTGAGCAAGCACACCGGAGTCTGTTGTGAAGGCCCCAGCCATTAAAGCTACTATGAGAATCCAGTGGTGTTCTGGGATGAGGTTCAAAATGCCTTTTGAGATAGAAGATTCGTCTCAAATAAGCTGGTTTATGGGAACTATATCCTCTGTTCAAGTCGATGATCCCATCCATTAGCCTAACTCCCCTTGGTTAATTTGTTATGTTAATCTTGCAGTGCTTGAAATTTGTTGATTGAATAGAGTTTATGCCTTATACATCTATGCCTTTTACTATTCTTGGTAGGGTTTTCTTTTCCTTTTTGGTGGGTTAAGTAAGGAACAGAACTTGACTCTAAGTTCTCTCCCTGCCCAAGGGCGAAGGATATCTGGTTTTGGACTGAATTTGATTTATTATTTATGTTAGTCAAGTCAACAATATGGGAATCAATATACACTATTGTGAAGCTAAGTGTTAATCGACTACTATATGAATTGGTATATGAAATTTTCCGTAGAATCTAATGAATTACTTCCATAATTGTTGTTTTATTTTATTTTATTTTTTTTGTCAACCATGAGATTTCAAGTTCTCTAGAGGTTCCATACTTGTATCTTAAGGGTTTCTGCTCTTGAGTTCAGCAGCTGGTTTGCTATTTGATTGATTGTTGAGGTCTTGTTTAAAATTTGATTTGCAGGTGACATGGGATGAGCCTGATTTACTCCAAAATGTAAAGCGAGTGAATCCATGGTTGATTGAATTGGAATCAAATATGCTGGCTATCCATCTTTCCCCCTTCTCTCCACCAAGAAAGAAGTTGAGGCTTCCACAACCTTTGAAATTTCCCCTCACTGGCCAACTTACCATGTCATCTTTTCTTAGTAACCCCTTGAGTCCAAGCAGTCCCTTGTGTTGTTTATTAGATAACAACGTTCCTACAGGCATATAGGGAGCCAGGCATCCTCAATTTGGATTACCCTCATCAGAACCCCTCTACAACAAACTGCAGGCGGGGCTCTTTCCATTCAAATTGAAGCAGTTTGATAATGCTGCTACACCTTCTAACCGTGATGATGTGATGGAAAATTCTCAAACCAAGGAAAACATATCTTGCTTGTTGACGATAGGAAACTCAACACAAGAATTAAAACCACTGCTCAAACAAAAATGCCTATGTTTATTTTGTTTGGCCAGCCAATTCTTACTGAACAACAGATTTTTCAAACACATCTAAGGACACATTCGAGAATAGTTCATCAGATGGGAAGACAACAAATTTGTCTGGGGGTTCAGGATCATTAGTTATTCAAAATGGTACTTCAAACCCCTCTGTAGATGAACTATTTCCATGGTGTAATGATAAAAAAATTGAGTTTGAACTGGATACTGCTCATTGCAAAGTGTTCGTGGAATTCGAAGATGTTGGCCGGACTATGGATCTATCAATTCTAGACTCCTATGAATAGTTGTACAGAAAGTTGGCAGAAATGTTTAACCTAGAAACATCAGAAATGTTAAACAATGTACTCTATTAGGACATGACAGGCAATGTTAAGCACACTGGAGATGAACCCTTTAGGTACAGTCCTATCCAATACCCTTCTTTACTTAACAAGATTCACCTACATTTTTTGAAATCTTACAGTTATTTTCACTTTTTCTCATCTTGTGTTGCAGTGATTTTCTTAGATCAGCAAGAAGGATCACAATTTTAACTGATTCGGGAAATGATAATATAGGGAGGTAGTTTAGGGGGGAGGTGAATTTGTTAATAATACAAATTCGACTATTGCACCATATCCAACTATATATCAATTAGTACATCAATTATTTTATCCAGCTAATAACCACATGCACACAATCCATGTATATATATATCCACATATCAAATTAGTTGAGTTTGACACCTTAATAATATAATACAAATAATAAAAAATAAATCCAACCTTCCATTTTCATTTCTTTTTTTATTAACTGGTCAAACTCGGGGAAGGTGGTAAAGAGTGCCTATTTCATCCCCTAGGCTTCTTTGTATGAGAGAGTCATCTTACTATTTTGCTGTGTTATGTGTTTGTGTTTTACTCTGAGTGTAATCTCCTTTTTACCTTAAACAGTCTAAAAAGGATTGTTTGCACCAAACAAAACCCTTATTGGAAGATGTTTGTTTTCCTGAACAAAGTCCTTTTCAATTAAACAGAAACCAATAACAAGCAAAATATATATAGTTTTGGTAAAAATACGAAAATTAAAATATATACATACATATATATATTAAAATATTTTTTAAAATGACGGGCAAAAACTCCACGCATGGCGTGGACACATCAACTAGTATCCTTCTAATGGGCTTTGTATTTGAAGGCTTCACGTGATGTAATTAGTAGTACTAACTTGATAATTGTTTGGTCCTTGGATATTTTGAATAGTGGTATGAGTAATTAGAATTGTAAACAAATCGAACGTTGTCGAATAAAAATTCGTTTGATTTTGTTCATATTCAAATAAAGTTCATTTCATTAATAAAATAATGAATTCGAACAAAATATTATGTTCGATTAATAAACGAATGAATTTGAACGTATTCACGAACATGCCAGATCGTTCGTGAATATTTTATATATTTTTAAAAAATAATTATATAATATTAAAATTTATTATAATATTTTATTATTATTTTAAATATTTATTATAATATTTATTTATTTATATAATATAATTTATTATATTTATTTATATTTTATAATATATTTTATTATATTTAAATATAAACGAATTTGAACTATTTAAACTCGAATATTAATCGATTTTTTTGAATTTGAATATAAATGAACTCAAACACTATCAAATAATAATCGAATGAATTCAAACTCAATTAATAAAATAATGACCTCGAACGGTGTTCGATTCTATTTGAATTCGAATTCGAAAATGTGATACTTTGTTCGTTCATATTCAAATACAATCTTATGAGCAACGAAAGATATAGAGAAGTCTTCAATAGTCCAAATGATGGAAAAAAGGTTAGAACGTTAGCTCTAACACTGTATAAAAGTAGGAGAGAATGGCTTCCACTTAATAAAGAGAAAGCATATATACAGGTAAAAGATGAGATTGGACTCTAAATCTATAATACACTCTTTGGTGAATCACTAGAAAAATGACTTACGATTTAATTATTTAATGCTTTCTCAACTTCTCCCAATCTACACCATTAGCAACCAAACATAAATTTATTCGTTCAAACAGGAGGGGAAAAAAATCTAGAACCATCCAAAATACTGTGACTTTACACTATTGGAAAAATCTTCATTTGTGACGAATTTTTTACGATGGCTATAGTACTGTCGTTAATTAGCGACGATTTTGCGACGACACCAAATGAAATCATGAGTTGACCAAAATTGTTGCAAAATCCTCACAATTTGTGATAGTTTTGTAACGGCCAAAATGCCCATCAGAATTTGTGGCAAAACTGTCGCTATTTGCGATAGTTAGAATGCCTTCGCAAATCCCTTGCAAATTAGTGAGAGTTTTGCGACGGTTAATTTTTTTTAAGAATAAAATATTTAAACAAAAAAAAAATTTGTTACAAGCATTGCAAAATCTTCGCAATTAGCGACGATTTTGCGACAGACTTTTTATATTTTAAAAAATAAAAAAAAGAAAAGTCTAATTGGTGGACAGTTGTAAAACCCTGCAAATTTGCGAGGGTTTTGTGAGGAATTTTTTTTTTTTTTTGTTTCCAAACATGTTTGCGAAGATTTATTTGTTCCCAAAACTTAGTCCTAGCAAAATCGTCACAAATTGCGAGGGTTTTGCGATGGATCTTTTGTTCCCAAAACTTGGCCCTCGCAAAACCCTCACAAATTTGTAAGGATTTTGCTACGATTGATTATTTTTAATAATAAAATGTGTAAAATAATTTTTTTTAAATGTCCGTTACAAAATCCAAGCAATTTGCGACATAATTTTTCATATTTAAAAATAAAAAAGAAATGTCTTTTTGGTTGAATTTATGAGGGTTTTGTGACAGATAACAACTAACCCTCGCAAATATGCAAGGGTTTTGCGATGGATAGCTACTAGCCCTCGCAAAACCGTCACAAATTTGCAAGGGTTTTGTGAGGGCTAGTAGCTATCCATCGCAAAACCCTTGCGAGGGTTTTGCGACGTTTGATTATTTTTAATGATTAAATGATTTTTTTTAATTATCCGTCACAAAATTCTCACAATTTTGTGAGGATTTTGCAATATACTCTTCATATTTAAAAAAAAAAAGAGAAAATTCAAGACCGTCGCAAAACCCTCGCAAATTTGCGACAAAATTTTTTAAATTTTAAATTATCCGCCTTTTTTAAGTAAAATTTTTGGATTAAAATTTAAAATTTTTGCACGGAATGAGTTGAATATTCCTTTCTGCTATTTTTTTGAATTTCTAATTGGTGGACCATTGCAAAACCCTCTCAGTGCGAGTGTTTGTGGTTATCCATTGCAAAATCCTAGCAAATTGCGAGGATTTTGCGAGGGATTTTTTATTCCCAAACTTGGCCATCGCAAAATCGTCACAATTTTGTGAGGGAATTTTTCACCTAAAGCCATGGCCCTCGCAAAATCTTCGTAATTTGTGAGGATTTTGCGAGGGATTTTTTGTTCCCAAAACTTGGCCCTCGTAAAACCTTTGCAATTTGCGAGGGATTTTTTAAGTTGCGACGGTTTTGCGAGGGCAAAGTTTTGGGAACAAAAAATCCCTCCCAAAACTCTTGCAAATTACAAGGATTTTGCGAGGGCCACAACCTTGGGTGAAAAATTCCCTCGCAAAATCCTCGCAAGGGCAATTTTTTGGGAACAAAAAATCCCTTACAAATTGCGATGATTTTGTGAGGGCTAAGTTTTGGGAACAAAAGATTCCTCGCAAAACCCTTGCAAATTGTGACGGATTTGCGAGGGCCAAGTTTGGGCACAAAAAAAATCTCTCGCAAAATCCTTACAATTTGCGAGGATTTTGCAACGGATAGCCACAAACCCTCGCAAATTTGAATTTTTGCATAGTGAAAATTTGAATACCTTAATTCATCGCAAATCCGTCACTAATTGCAAGGGTTTTGCAACAAAATATGATTTTCATCTTATATTTTTCTTTAATTTTGTACTTTTTATTTATGTGTTTGTGTGCTGGTGTATTTTGACAAATTTATTGAAATATTTTTAATAACGTGTCTCAAATGGTGCATTTTATTGTAAATGTGTATATGCAATTATGTTTTGTTATACACTTAATGTATTACATAAGTAAATATATAGTTAATTCTGTTATGTTATATACCTATTGTAATATATAAGTAAATATATATGTTTATGTAGTATACAATGTATATTAGTATCTTTTTGGTTTAATATATATATTATATCATGTAGATTTGTATATACATACGTCTAATTTTTTGCGACGGACTTTTCATAATTTAAAATAAAAAAAAAATCTAGTTAATTGTCCGTCGCAAAACCCTCGCAAATTTACCAAGATTTTGCCAGGGTTTTGCGATGGATAGCAACTAACCCTCACAAATTTGCAAGGGTCTTGCGACGGATAGTTACTAGCCCTCGCAAATTTGCGAGGTTTTTGCGACGAAATTTTAAATTACCTACCTTTTCTTAGGTAAAATTTTCAGATTGAAATTTTGAATTTTTCTTGAAGATTTAAAGATCAATTTCAGTGATTTTGAAGCTAAAAGACAAGGCAAACACTTCCATTTCCTCTCCATTTTCTTACAACAACAAAAGAAAAACAGCCATGCTCATGTTCTCATCTTGTCTTTGTATTTCCTTGCAAACACTCCTTGAGAGAGAGAAATGCTTCAAGAACACACCTTTACCTTACTATCTCTCCTTGTAGAAGACTAGATCTTCAAAGAGGTAATCAAAGAATACATTTTCTCTCTTATTCTATGCCTTGGCCGAAAATTGCATATTACTGGACAGATTTTTTGCTTTATGTTATTTAAGCATTTTGGTTGGTGATTTGGGATGCAAATGGTGATATTTATGTTAAGGGATGTTGTATGATGTGTGAAATAAAGTCTTATATGCAAAGAAGTTATTTTTTTATCCTTTAATGTAGCATGAAACCAAAAATAAGTGCTGCTGCCCAGATTTTCGTTTTTATGGCTTGAAGCCTTGTTTGAATGACTTTTCCATGAATTTGTGTTGTATGATGCATTATGAGTATGATATATGTATTGGGGTTATTAGAGAAGTTTGGATGCTGTTTTGCACAAGTATTGTTGGGGAAAAAACAGAGGTGTTGCTGGAAATGGGATTGTATTATGGATGTTGTTTTATTTGAGCCAAATGGTAATCATGTGGCTTGTATATGATGAGTTATAGGATCTACGGTGTTTTGAGAACATTTTTGAGTATTTACAAGAGTTTGGTGCTTGGAAATTTTGGTATTTTGTTGAGTTCAAAGTTGCTGCCAAAAATCCCTGTTCCAAGACCCAAGTTTAAACTCCTGAAAAACAAACTCTTTGTTGGATTTTTTTTATATGAATTTTGGATTGTACAAACTTGGGATGGTAGGAAAATTGTGGTTGAAGAATCATCGAAAAACTCCTGGCGTTTTGAAAGTTATGAATTTTTGAAAATTGTTACTCTAGTGTGGTCATGATTCTGGCGAGATTTTTGGAAAACTTAATTAACCCAGTTTTTCAAAGAAGTTTTGGAAGGGGACTACATGGTAATTCACCTAACATATATGAGTATCATTCTGGAAATTTTCATCAAGAAATAAAATTATTTTCTTAGAAAATTAAATCAACCTTTGAAACCCTTGATTTGCTTTAAAAACAGAATTTTAGCCTAAGGGTTTAAAACATGAATTTTGCATTGAAAATTTCTTTAAATAGCTTAAAATGAATTTAAATGAAATTTATGGAATATTTTTATTTATTAGGAAAATGTCTCTTATAGTTTTTATGCTTAAATAATTATTCTATTTTTGGAATTTTGGAAAACTCTAGTAATCTTTAAGTACAAAGTCTTAAAGATAATTACTTATCTATTTTGCTAGTAAATTATCTATTTACCCATTAGTCTATTTATTTAACTATTTATCTAGTTATTTATTTATTTATTTAATATTATGACACAATGACACAATGATAGTGGGTTTGGTATGACACAATAATTACTTTTCTATCTTTTGCTTTATCTTTTTCTTTTATCTGCCACTTTTCTTTCTTTTATGTGATATTAACATTTCTATCCTCTTTCTTAAATAATCAAGTGGAGATAGAAGCGTGCATAGTAGATGCAATGTTGAAAGTGAAGACCCCAGTGCCGACGATAGATTAGATCTAGCTGATGAGCACCCAGGCCCACGTAGGGCCTTTGGTTCCCTTCCCCTCTTCTGCAGCTACTTTTTCTTTAGCTACATAAATTTTGTTGTATTTATTTTTATACTCTTTATACACTGCTACTTATTTCTGTGAACTATTTTAATTTTTTAGATACTTACTATGTATTTATATTATATTATGTTTCAGTATTTTAATTATTTATATTTGTGCTTAGTTTCAGTTTTTTACATTATTTTTGAGGTTGTGAACACAGTTTTGGCATTTGTTTGTGTAGTGTTTCAGAATTAATTTACAGAGAGCTGATAATTTAAAATAAATATAATAATTAAAAAAATAAAAAAATTAATCGCAAAATCCTCGCAACTTGCGACAATTTAGCAAGGGTTAGAAAACTTCGTCGCAAATTGCGATGATTTTGTGAGGGCTACGATCCTTGTAATATATCTCTTGCAAAATCCTTGCAAATTGCAATGATTTTGCCAGGGCAAAAAGAAAAATCCCTTGCAAAATCATCACAAATTGCGACGATTTTGTGAGGGCCACGGCTAGGGGGTGAAAAATCCCTCGCAAAACTGTCGCAAGGGTCATGTTTTGGGAACAAAAAATCCCTCGCAACATGTTTCAGGAACAAAAGATCTTTTGCAAAACTCTTGCAATTTAGGACGATTTTACAAGGGCCAAGTTTTGGGAACAAAAAATCCGTTGCAAAACCCTCACAATTTGCGAGGGCCACGGCTTTGGGTGAAAATTCCCTCGCAAAACCCTGGCAAATTACGAAGGTTTTGCGAGGGCCAAGTTTTGGGAACAAAAGATCTCTCGCAAAACTCTCATAATTTTTTGAGGGACAAGCTTTGGAAACAAAAGATCCGTCGCAAAACCCTAGCAAATTGCGAGGGTTTTGTGAAGGTCAAGTTTTGGGAACAAAAAATCTCTTGCAAATTGTGAGGGTTTTGCGAGGACCAAGTTTTGAAAACAAAAGATCCCTCACAAAATCCTCATAATTTGCGACGATTTTACGAGGGCCAAGTTTTGGGAATAAAAAATCCATTGAAAAACTCCCCGTAAAATGCAAGGATTTTGCGAAGGCCATGGCATTAGGTGAAAATTTACAAGGGATTTTTTGTCCCCAAAAATTGGTCCTCGTAAAACCCTCGCAAATTTGCGAGGGTTTTGCGAGGGCCAAGTTTTGGGAACAAAAGATCCCTTGCAAATTGCGATGGTTTTGCAAGGGCCAAGTTTAGGAACAAAAAAAATTTTCTCGCAATTTACGACGATTTTGCGATGGACTAATGCATTGTGTTGCAAAATGGTAGAAAATTTTCTACTTTGTCGAACTTTGACAAGAAATACTCGTCACAAAACCCTCGCAAAACCATTGCAAATTGCAACACCTTTTTCTTGCCCTCGTAAAAATCATCGCAAATAGCGACGGTTTGTCTTGGCCGTCGCAAATAGCTATGCCATTTTTACGACTAAAACTGTCGCAAAACCATCGCAGACCTGATTTTCTACGATTTTGCGACGATTTTTTCCCATTGCAAAATGACAAATTTCCTGTAGTGTTATCAACACAAATAGAAGAAGAAAAAAACCAAAAATTCTCCAAAACCCTTCAAAACACCGCAACACCAAGGATGAAATGAAAATTTTCAGTTGTCATGTCCATAGGTAATTTACTCTCTCTGAATAAGGCTTACTGCAAAATTTTAATTCTAATTAATTGACCCTCTATTTTTTTGCCCCTTACAATTTGGAAATTCTAATATGGACCTGGTTCACATGGACCAATAGATTTGTACGGTTGTACCATATATAGTGCAAATTGTACAGTATAACCCTCCAAAACTATTAATCTAGGTGAACTTGGTCCATGTAAAAATTTCTCATTACAATTATGTAGCATTCTTCTCTCTCTCTTCCCCCCCCTTCCCCTTTTTTCCGCCTTTAGAACTTCTATGATGATATAGATGGGATTCTTTTTGCCATTGGATTCTTTTGTCACTATTCTTAATACACATAGTAAAAAGATTTTCTCTAGCTTACTTGTGTTTGTTAAAATGAACCAATGAAGTTAACTTTGAATAAAGATTTTTTGATGATCCTTCAGAGATACCGCACATATAAAGTTTGTTCTTTGAATAAGATGTTGCTATCATGACTGCCAGTCATTGGCATCTATGACTGACAATTGCTATTGAGGTGAAAACTGAAAATCATATCAGAATATTACTTTTAAAGACTTTGTAAGAGGTGAAAAGCAGAGAATTGGTTAAGCGGTGAGTCTACTTCAGAGGAGATCACTTTTGGACTTCAAGTTGCTATAGAGGACATCCAATCAAAGCCAAAAGAAGAAAACATCCAATCAATTAGAATCATACTCAGCCATTCAGACAAATTTTATCTATTGAATTTTGTTTGCATTCCTAATTTGACTAGGAAAAATTGATTTGATTGAAAAAAGTATTTCTAATTTATTTAGAACTGGGAAGTTATTATTATTATCATAAATATTAGAATTATGAAATTACTCTTGCTACTTTTTATATTGATTAGGAGTCTTATGACTTGATACTTTTATATATGTGGAGTCATAAGCTTTCTATGGGGTCCTAGTTTATTTTGGTATATCTAGCATTATGGGGTGTATGTGTATACGTTAGGTGAGTGTATGAGTAGTACGATATAGGATTTGAGTAATTCTTTATGTAAATCTCCTAGTGACTGTTAATAAAGTGTTTCGTGATTTTAGCATGGATGTAGGCTTGGTTAGATAAGCCAAACCATGTAAATCTTTTGTGTCTTGTTTTATTCTTAATGTTCATTTTTCTGTTCTCGTTAGATATCCCGATTGAGATTTTCCCAACAAGCGGTATTAGAACCTAGTTCCTAGGTTTCTAGGGTTTTGGATTTTGGGATTGTGAGTTGGTGAAAATCGATGAGAAGAATAGTTTAGGCAATAGAGGATAGAGAAACATGAATCTCTCTTGGAAATAGCATATTGGTCAATATGTATTTTATTAGCGGGTTATATCTGGAATGAGGTTGTTAGACACTAGCAAAATTACTCATATAGTTATACACCCTACATGAACTAGATAGGTTATGCACCAAAAGTATCTGATAGCGGATCTGAGTAGGTAGATTGTGATACCCCAATCCCATATGAGATTTCGATAATAAGTTTGAATGATATATAAAAGTGGGGCTAAGTACCTATTATCAACTTAGGATGTCAATTTTAGCCTAATGAGGACAACGGCTAGATAGTTGACCATGGATATTGATAGACCCATAGTCGTGCTCCCGAGTTTGTGGGCACAGAATGCGACATTTGGTATCAAAGCCAATAATTAGCCCGATATGGGAATTAAGTACTACATCGTGGGCGGTGGGAGCTACCTCTAAAATTCTATGCTGCCTGGTTGGTCCTAAATTTGGTGAGTAAGTTTGGGCCCAACGAGGATGCTTGGCATAAATGAGGGGTGAATGTGATATTTTGATCCCACATGAGATTCTAATTGTAAGTTTGAATAATATATAAGAATAGGTCTAAGCATTTATTGTCAACTTCAGATATTATTTTAGCTCAACGAGGATAGCAACCAAGTGGTTTACCGTGGGTGCTGCTAGGCTCATAGTCGCGTTCTCAGGTTTGTGAGCACGAGGCATGACATAAATTCAAGTTACACAATCAGAGAAAAGAACAAACGATTGCAATTGTCATAAATGGCCATGTACTCATTGGAAAAGGAAAGATGAGGAGTTGAGGTGGCAGTGCAATGACACTAGCATATGCAAAGATATCCTCGCAATCTTTAAGTATATGACACTTCTGCTTGAGTGAATTTTACATTTGGGATGTTGTCTCCAAAAGAGTTCTTGGAGCGAGACGTACTTTGAGTAGTGTGACAGATGTCCTATAGATGCGCAAAATCTAGTTTCCTTAACCCAGTAGGATTTCAATAATTGGGTTTTTTAATTTATGTAGAGTCTTAAAATCATATATGGCTAGAATGTCCCAATATAATGAGAGAAGTATAGGTAACAATATTCATCTGCAAGGAAAGAAGTACCTTAATGACCTAGTAGGGGAGTACACACAACTTTTAGGGAATAGATGATAGTGTGAGGAGAAATCCTACAAAGGCGAGAAAAGATCGAGGCTTTCTCGAATGGGTCAATGGAATGTGTTGGACTCGGGAATAACTATGCATGTTCATTGACCAAGTTGAATCAAGAATAATTGAGATTACTTGAATTATGCAGATTCGGTGTGTAGTTAGGCACCAATAAAATTTTGATGCTTGTGAAGGTCAATAGGATCAAGAGGATTGTGACTTTCACTATATATCCTAAAGGCTAGCGAAAGTGAAATACAAGCCAAGATGGAGATAATTGGGTTTTCTCTTACATTCTTAATTTGACTAGGATAAAGAAATTTGATTAGAAAAGGTATTTCTAATATATTTAGAATTAGAAAGTTACTATTGTCCTATGTGTATTTGAATTAGAAAATTACTCCTACTATATCCCATGTTGATTAGGAATCTTATGAATTGGTATATATATATATATATATATAGGTGGAGTCATAAACTTTCTATGGGAGTCCTAGTTTGTTTTGATATATTTAGTGTTATGGGGCGTATGGACGTAAGTTAGGTGTGTGTGTGTGTATGAGTGCGAGACAGAATTTAGGTAATACATTATGTAAATTTCTCCTGGTGTCTATTAATAAAGTGTTTCGTATTCTTTGCAGTGGATGAAGACTTGGTTAGATAAGCCGGACCAAGTTAAGTTTTTGTACCTTATTTATTCTTCATGTTCGTTTTTTGTTTTTGTTAAATATCCCGATTGAGATTTTTCCAACAAGTGGTATCAGAGCTAAGTTTCTAGGTTTATAGGGTTTTGGGTTTTGTGTTGCAATTATCTTGTTTTAGTTTTTAGTATTAATCTTAATGTTTTTTTCTTTCATTTTGTCTCAGTGCAAATATCCTTTCTTTCATTTGTGAAAGCCTTGTTCTTGGTTGATTCGATTGTTGCTTTTCCCCTATATTATGTCCTCGAAATTGCACACTCGAGCACAATTTTAAATTCTTGAGTCAAGTCAAGGCAGAACAAATAGTATCAAGAGGTCAGATTCAATTCCTCGCACGGGAAGTCTAAATCAGTCAAAATTTTCAACAAAGAGACAATGAAAAATTTGGGCAACTTACTGATTTTTTAAGGATTAGAAGATAGAGCAATGTTACAAAGGTCAAGGATTACACTTGTTATGGCAAAGGGCAACGCCAATGTCGCTCGTCTTCTACATTCTTCAACAAGTCCTCTCCTCTCCTCAGGATGTCTTCAGTTACGGGTAACGGCAGCGACCGAAAGCTACATCAAGAAAATTAGAAAAGAAATCAAATAACTATTTATGAATGTCTATTGCTTGCATGAATTTAATTTCTTTTCTTTCTTTTATTTGTTTCCTTGTAATGACAGAGGAAAAGAGAGTGCAAAGTACATGGATCAGTGACAGCTGGCGTTCCAATTTCTCGATTGCAATAACCACGAACCCTAAAGAAGAGATCAAGAGCATAGGAAGCATGATTTCTTAGAGTATTAGGCTGAAAGCATTGTCCACCATGCTTTATTGCAGTACAGTTTAACTGGGAGCACACATAGTCCAAAAATCCTTGCAACTTATTATCTGGAGCACTAACTGTTGCCACACACCACATTTGACTCTGCACCAATAGATAAAAAATTTTAAGCGAGGGATCAAAGAAAACATGTTCGATTTCGCAGCCGATGAGATTCAAACATTAGCGCATATGTTCATTAAGTCCCTTTAAATCAGGCAAAATGTAAAAGAAGATGAAGGGGGCCATATGAAAGAGAATGAAGCATCAAAGGATCATTACTTTCTTGTGCCAGCTTAGTCGAGCCGCCCTGGAACATGTAGCAAAGCAGAGAAGGAAAGCAAGAAGCACCAAGATCTTATTCATTGTTGCTTCCGACAGATTTGAATAGAAATTTCTGCATATGATCGTAATTGGTCTTGCTTACCTATGTATTATACAGCCTTTGAGAAAAGTTTTCAAAAGAGAAAGCAGGAGAAAAGAGGGTCAACTACACTGGAAGAATAGAGGCCGACTTTGTAGCGTAACGGTTGAAAACTTTTAACTTCCCAACCACAAAAATTATGAAAGGAGAAAGCACCAATACACTTTTGTTTTCCCATTTTTCTTTTTGGTGTGTTTTTGGTCCCTATGCTGCAGTTTGGGAATTGGGATAAGAAAATGCCACCAAGTCAAATATCCAAGTATGAGACTATCCAGGTTATGGATAAGGATTTTAGCAATTTCACTACTAGAAATTTGTTTTATTGTGACATATTTATTGTAATGTTTTTTTAAAGATGTCATTAAAAGTACAATTTTGTGACATTTAGCTGAAAATGTCATAATAAACTCAAGCAAAACTATGTCGTTTTGTTAAATTTACTAACAATGTGAAATTAATGTCTTTTTAAAACCATATTATGACATTTTTTGAATGTATTGGGACACTTTTTGTTCTTTGATTGTATTGTCTATTTTGACACGATTAAACTATCACAATAGCTCTTGTAATTTAAAAAAAAAAAATTTTTTTTTGAGTTGCAAAAAATTAAGTCACCATGCGTTGAGAAAAAAGGCCCACTAAGTGAACCATCTCATCCCTCTGCACGACTAAAAAGACTTGTGTTCTGAGGGAAAAAACCATCCTACTCTTTTTCCTTTTCACTTTTCCCATTTTTCTGTCAAACCCATCCCTGCTCTCTGTTTCTCTCGAACCCTCATCGCTTCTTATTTTTGTCAATCTAGACGATCTTTACGATGCCGGTCTTGGAGCGATGGAGGAAGAAAAAGGTAAGATTTTTCCCTTTCTTAGCTATAGTGTGATTTCCAGTTTTTCTTTTCTTAGCTGCAGTGCAATTTGTTGGTTTGATCCTTCTAAATATTTCCATCTTCTACGATTTGTTGTTGGTTTGGCTCCATCTTCTTCTGGAATTTAATATTTGGTTCCACGTTTTGGTCTTGTAATAGCTTTTCTGAATTGGATGCTACGAAAGTTCTGTTCTTTGAGTTACTGATTCTGCGGAAGTTGTTCTTATTTGTAATGTTGCTATGGGATTTTATTTTCCCAAGTTAATTTCAGGAATTTTATTTATACTGATATGAGCTTTCTTATTTATAATTTTAGGATTAATACTTAGGTTAATATTTTCCTCATTTTAGGGGTTTTAACATTGCACTCATTTAAGGGGTTTTGACATTGGACTTTGTTTTCAGTAGCTATTTGTTCTTTTACAGGATTTTATATTTTGGGTTCCATTGAATTTACAATTTCTATAGATTATCACTGCAAATGGATTTCTATTATCTTCTATTTGCTAGAGCTCAGATGCTAGTCTTATTTTTATGATTGGAATTTACAAGAGTATAGCGTGAAAATAGGTGGGATGGCTCTATTGGTTTAAAATTAATAGGCCCATCACCAGAGTGATGCTCAAGTTTGAGAGCTAATAACAAAAACCAAGTTAGATATCTTAACTTACAATAAGAAGAAACATGTCAAGATTGTGTGTTTCTTTTTACCTTAATTGGATATAAGATGGATGTGCTCAACTATATCAGAGTTGTAAATGTGAAGTCATCTAAAACTCTAGCAATTGTATACACAATTTTTTTTTCCTGCTTGAAATGTGTCACTCTATTATAGAAAAATAACTTTGCTGCTTTGGCTATGTGCTACAATGAATAATCCAAAAGTTTAAATAAGGTGAAATTATTTATTTTGATCTTCCAACAGAATTATTCTGTAAATGTCTATGTAGAAAATCCATATTCATTTATTTGATGCAATCAAGGTATGGTGCCACAGGCCTATTCATAGAATTTAAGCTTAATATTAGAGGACTAAGTTGGATTGATTTATTTAAGAACTTTGATAAACAAATCACAAGTGTCTTGCTGGAGATCACTCTCTTTCTCAAGTACCAAGTGGCCATTGAAGATTTAATTTAACTATGGTGAAGATTTGTTGCACTGGAGCCAGCTATGTCGGAGGTCCCACAATAGTAGTGATTGCCCTGAAATGCCCCTATGTTGAAGTGGTAGTAGTTGACATCTCTACAACAAGAAACTCTGCTTGGAACAGTGAGTAGCTCCCCATCTATGTGCCATGCGTTGATGATGTAGTGAAGCAGTGCAGAGGAAGGAATCTCTTCTTCACTACTAAGATAGAGAAACATGTTACAGAAGCTAATATTGTCTTTGTTTTTGTTAACACCCCAACCAAAACTCAAGGCCTTGTAGCTAGAAAAGCAGCTGATCTGACTTACTGGGAAAGTGCTGCCCATCAGATTGCTGATGTATCAAAATCTGGCAAGATTGTTGTTGAGAAATCAACAGTCCTTGTGAAAACAGTTGAAGCAATAGAGAAGATCTTGACTCACAATAGCAAAGGCACCGAGTTCCAGATCCTATCCAATCTCGAGTTCCTTGCTAAGGGAACTGCAATAAATGACCTTCTTAATCCTAATCGTGTTCTCATTAGTGGTCGAGAGACTCCAGGTGGTCTTAAAACAGTCCAAGCACTAAAAGATGTGTATGCACATTGGGTTCCTGAAGATAGAATTATTTGTACTAATCTGTGGTTTGCAGAGCTCTCTAAGCTTGCTGCTAATGCTTTCTTGGCACAGAGAATTTCTTCAGTTAATGCCATGTTTGCACTTTGTGAGGCCACGGTGCAAATGTAGGTGAAGTATCATATGCTGATGGAAAAGACACAAGAATTAGTTCAAAGTTTCTCAATACTAATGTGGGATTTGGTGGCTCTTGCTTCCAGGAAGACATCTTGAACCTGGTCTACATTTGTGAATGCAATAGCCTTCCAGAGGTTGCTAATTACTGGAAGCATTCAAAGAACTTGAATTTTAGAGGATATATGATCATATGGAGAAGCCTGCATACATATTTGATGGCCAGAACATAGTAGATCTTGAGAAGCTACGAAAAATTGGCTTTATTGTGTACTCCATTGGAAGGCCATTGGATCTGTGGCTGAAAGATACACCTGCTGCTGTGGCATAGGAACATTGATCCATCATTTTCTAGACTGGTTTCTGATAGGGTTGTTCTATTCTGTTAGTTATTGCATTTGGCATTTGTTTTCATTGCATTTGTTTGCATAGTAGTAGTCTAGTTGCAATCATAGTGCTTATTCTTTCTTGGTAGTATATGAAATGAATTTGGAACTGTAAAAGTTCCTTCCTGGAATATATATATATATATATATATATATATATATTGGTTGTATATTTTTGCCTTATTCACTTTCTATTTTCTCTTGAAACGATTAATATCTTGAGCTTGAATTCACTTTCTATTTTGGCTTCACCCTTTCTATGCATTTTTTACTTTTTTCTTGACTGATATATCATTTTTATCAAGGACGTCAGTCATTTGCTTCCCATAAAAGTTTAGAGCAGCTCCATCATCTCTTATTTGTTCTGGGAATGACATATGTGCTCTACAGTTTTTATGCAATTGCCCTTGCCGTGGTCCAGGTAAATATTTGCTTCAAGATTGCCTTCTCATAGCATTTAATGCCCAACTTTCATCCACTCAGTAGTAGATTTTTTTTTTTGTTTAATTTTTTGCACATAGATTTTTAGTTGGAGAAAATGGGAGAATGATGGAAAGTCGTTGGCTCTTCTAGCATCATATAGTTTAGATCTTTTTCTTAGTGACATCTTTGTCAATTTTTGATTTTCTGATAACTTATGTTTTTTATTTTATACTGTTTTCCAGAGTAAAAAAAAAAAAAAAAAGCTAGTAGGCATGCCTATCTACCACACTTCTCATCTATGGAGCATTCACAGAGTATGCTTGCATAGATTTGCGGCCTGCAAATCCTATATTAATGTGGATCCATGACCATACTTATTTATTTTTTATTAATGGATTTAAAATTTTAAGCTGTGAACATCTGTGACCTAACATCTTTGCTAAAAATACAAAATGTTTCTTTTGAATATTCCACTAGGTTCTTCCATTGGTTACAAATTTGGGTTTTTGGACTACATTGGTTATTACTAGCACTATGTATTCCCTGTATTTACTATTAGAAAATTGATCAAAGCTTTGAGAAGTTTTTGGAATAAACCAAGAATCATCTCTTGGTTTGCATTTAGCAGTTGAATTAAGGTACAACTTCTAATTAGGAATTATTGTATTACCTTTATCCTTTTTCTTCCTTTTTCTTTTGGTTTAAAGTGTCTTCTTTTTCGTTTGTTGTATTCGAAAAATAGAAAAGTAGCGGCTGATTAATCTTGGATTGGGAATATTATGACCTAGTACATGTTTCATTTCCATTCATGGTTTGAAAAGGGTTTTCTTTGTTTGTCAAAGGAAATGTTTATTAGCTTGGTATGATTCTTTTGATGGTAGAAAGTTGTGGTCAGTTTTCTACTTCTTTTTTATGGTTTATGCTTTTGTTTATGTGTATGCGTGTCTATTCTTTTGGTAGCCTATGACAAATATGGAGTTTTGTCATCCTTTTTCATGCAGTGTTATGTTTTGATTTTTTTTGTGGGCTATGGTTTTGTTGATGCTTGATTTTTTTGTGGGTTATGGTTTTGTTTATGAGATGGTGAAGGAATTCTGTAAAATTTAGTATAGACTTTGATTCCTCCTTTCAAGAAGACAATGTGATAGATTTGTTCTTTCAATGAGCATTATATTTTGCATTTGTTTACAGGTAAGATGATAATGCATTTTAGAAGGGTATTTATTGATTTTGTTGCTATTTGATTATTTTATTGGAGTTTTGTTGCAGTTTTTGTGATTTAATTGGAGTTCTACAATTAGTCATTTGCTTATTGAATTTCTGAAAAAAAAAAAAATTGATGTGTTGGACATCTATGAATTTGGAGAATTTCTATTTGTGTATATTGATATTTGAGGAAGAATGTAGCTGTCCTAAATATTTCATAGACATGACCAGTAGAGATATTTTACCAGCTGTAAAACACCTACTCTAGTTTATAGTTTGCGAAAGTCTAACCTTGTAGTAGGAGAATGAAGGAAAGTCGATAGCGAGGAGATAAAAAGTCAGTGAAGCTCTCTTGCATTGTGTAATTGATATTCTATTGAATGGAGAGATCAGTTCATTTTTTTTTTCTTTTAGGTTCCTTTTTGGATACAATTTTCTTCAACAAAAATGTGGGTTGTCTTTCTAACATGGCACTGTAGTCTACAACATTATATTTTGCATTTGTTTACAGCCTAATATTTTGCTAGTTTTCTTATTGTTTTCATTGATTTGGTTTGGGATTTTGAGCATTCAAAGGTTGAGAAGTGTGGGCTTTTTATATGTGTTAATGTTGTGGTGTTTGAAGTTGTAAATTGTGAAGAGTGGTGGCCTTGGCATTAATCTTGTTGTGGTGTTTGATAGGTGTTGTTGATTTTTATGGGAATGAAGCGTTATTGTGAGTTGTTACTAATTGAGGAGATTTGGGCTTCAGAAGTGGTTTGTGTTATCCAAAACAAAAAGAGGAGTTTAGGTTTGTAATATACTTAGAATTTGTTGTTAATTGTTTGGAAAATTTGTTGAGATAGCTGAATATGTATAATGGTATCATAAGAAAGCTGAATGATATTATTGTTGAAAAGGAAGTATAGCCTTTTGAAAACTGAAATGCTGAAATGGAAATGTTGAAATGCTACAGTTTAGCCATTTTGCTACAATAATTGTCTGTTATAGCCTCAGAAGAAAACTAAAATGCTGTAGTTTTATTCACTTATTGCTGAAGTATAGCTTTTTGAAAATAGAAATGCTGAAATGCTGTAGTTTAGCCAGTTTGGTGCAATAATTGTTTGTTCTAGCCTCAGGAGAAAACTGAAATGTTGTGGTTTAATTCACTTCTTGTTGAAGTATAGCCTTTTGAAAACTGAAATGCTGTAGTTTAATTCACTTCTTGTTGAAGCATAGCCTTTTGAAAACTGAAATGCTGCAGTTTAGCCATTTTAGTGCAATAATTGTTTGTTTTAGCCTAAGCAGAAAACCAAAATGCTGTAGTTTAATTCACTTAGGAGAATCCCTTCCATAGTTGAAAAGTTTAATTCTCTCTCTCTCTCTCTCTTTTTTTTCATCCTTTGTGAATGCTGTAGTTTTGGTATCAAGAAGCTACTGGTTTTTCATCATTTGTCTGACTTGAATGTGTCCAATTTATAATGGCAAGTTCGTAGGGCTCAAGACGAATGGGACTAAGAAGACAGCTTGGCTACAAGTTATTTTGATGCTGTATATGAAGGAAGTATAGTAGATCATTTGGCTAAATGGAAGCATTTAGACATTAATGGAATTATGTCTTAATGGATACATTGAGATTTTATTTTAGATTATATAGTTTTGATGACTTTCTTGATGTATATATACATAGTACTATACTTCCTATTGTATGCAAACATTTTATTTTGACTTTAATGTGATTTTGTATTATGGTCAAAGTTTTAAATTTTTTTATATCATGTAATTAATATAAATAAATAAATAAATAAATATATATATATATATATATATATATATATATATAAGAACTGAAATGTTATAAAAAATGTAGTGACACATAGCCAACACATTATGAAAATTTAAAAAATGTTGTTATATTAAGTTTAAACAATATGTATAAGTATCATAACAAATAATAATAATGACAGTATAAAATGTCACGAATGCTAACAAAGTGTCATATAATTGAAAGTTGCCAAATGCAATTATGACATTTATAAATATTTTTGTAGATTTGAATTTGACCGTTGGCAACTGTTGGTAAGCATTTGCATAACACAACTAAATGTTATATGAAGATCTTTTACTGATAGTTGTAAATGTCATTATAGATGTCAGTTATTATGACACTTTAAATTGTTAATATATATTTGAATTTTTGGCAGTTATTAGACCCTTTGTAGCATGACAAAATGTTGTAATAAGGCCTTTGATATAACAATTATACATATTATGATAGG
This sequence comes from Voacanga thouarsii, assembly GCA_026120185.1. Lineage (NCBI taxonomy): Eukaryota > Viridiplantae > Streptophyta > Magnoliopsida > Gentianales > Apocynaceae > Voacanga > Voacanga thouarsii. The sequence goes on from JANUWF010002171.1 coordinate 111,133, forward strand.
TACATCTATTATGACATTTGGTAACGTTCTCAATGCCTATAGCAACGGTGTTTTAGAGAACATTTTGCGGAAATGTCACAAAGTCAAAAATGTCCCAACAGATACTTATAATAACATTTTCACCTGTCACAACAACCTGTTTTTCTAGTAGTTGAGCAGATTGCTTCAGAACTCAATTAATTTTCACAACATGCACATACACGTATTAGTCTTTTTTTTTTTTCTAATTGATATATCATTTAATAAAAATAATGACATAATTAATCGAATATAAATTTTTAAAATTTTATAAATATACAAAATAATTTATTATATTAAATAATATGTTTTTATAAAAAATTTAATATGATTATTATATTTTATTATAACAGTAGTGTTTAAAAAAAATTAAAAAGAACTTCTCATATAATTTAAATATATAAAAAAAAAGCTAGAATAAACACCTAAACTTGGGGCAGCGATTGAGTATCACTATGTACTTTGGTTGGTCCCAGGTTCACATCGAGGTCTGCGTCCCTTCTGCATACTCTTTTTAGGTTCACATCATGGTGCACGTTCAAGCATTCTCCAATTAATTGGAGTAGTGCAATCAAGTATATATGGTAGGCGTTCATGGACCAAGCCAATAAGAGGGATAGTGTAAAATCGTTATAGGAATCCTTCGAAACTCCAAGGTAGATCTAGAGAAGGGGGAAAAAGAACTAGACCCCATTCATGACTACTTGGTGGATCCTAAAATTACAAAAGGCTTTCCAAGGGAAATGCAAGAAAGCCAATCTACTGAACCAAAGAATATAAAGACCGTGAAAAAGTACTCATTGTAAAGCAAAGGAGAGCATGAAGATCACATTTGGAGCGCAGAAAATAGGTGATGCACGGCCTAAAGCATGGGCATGCGCTTGGCCTTGTGTTTGGCAGAAATCAAAGCTCCCAACAGTTTGGCTGCACAGCCGTGCACCATGTACAGCTAGCTGCATGCCCTTGCAGATGCTTTTGCATTGCCCTTTTTTGTAAAGCCCGACTGTGGCATGACCATGCACCCCATGTGCTTGGTGGTGCAATACTCTTAAGACATTTTAGTGATTGTTTTAATATAGTTTCGGCTTCTTTTTAAATTTGTACGAATTATATTGTTGTTTAAGGCCACAAGACTTGTTTTTAGGCTGTTTTTAAGCAGGGTTACTCCATCCTAAACGCATTAGGGCTTGTGGTGTATAAATATTTCTTATGTTGACAGGATAAGACAATTCACATTTTGGATGTACAAATTTGAGAGGATGTTCTTCTTTGGTTCTTACCAAATCTAAGACCTAGTTTAAGGATTAGCCCTCCCTTTTGTTGATGTCTCTAAATTCACAAAGGATAATCCAAACTATTCTCTAAATTAGGTTTTAGAAGGTGTGTTCTTTTAAGATTCTTTTGGAAAATCTTTTGGGTGCTTATAATTCCCAATCTCTTGCTCTTGGTTCCTTATGGAATCTTGGGTGATTGAGTGTAATACCTCATCTAACCCTACCCTAAGTACGGGGGAATTAAGAACATTGCATGGTAATTTGTATTAGCATGGATTTTGAAACATTTGTCCATGTGAATGATGGTTGTGTGTAGTTGTTTGTGTATAGCAAAACTTGTGTTTATTTAGGAGTATGTAGGTTACTTAGTAGGGTTATAGTAATTTCTTGGTTTGGTTTAAAAGGATTATTATAGGAGATAGAAGTTTTTTTTTTGGCATATGAGATGCCTCGGTTGAGGGTGAAGAGAATTTATCTAAGTCTTATAGACACAAGAATATTAAGGTCTAGTAGTAAAATTTGGAAATTATCTCTTGGTGACATGAATTTGAATCCTAACTCCACCAAAATTGTGTCCTTTTTCCCCTTTTCCTCCCTGGCCGAGAAACAATCCTAGTGCCACCCTTTTTAAGGGATAAATCCCTTCAAATAATTTCTTTTTTAGTTTGAATGGATTGTATAATTGAATCTTTTAAAATTTTACCAAACTATCATTTATCTTAACCCAAAGAATTACTTAGATAATTATTCTTGGAATCTAATTATATATATATATATATATATATATCATATACATATAATTGTATTTTACTTAAATTAAATTTTGAAAGGATTTTATCTTGTGATTCAAAATAATATCATTTAAGATAATTATTTAAGTTGTATTTCAAACTACCCATTTAATATATTTCTCTAGATCAGCCACCACCTAGGAGATTTTGTCTCCAAAAAACTAGAGTAAATTTATTTGATAAAACCAAAATTCTTTTGTGATGTAGCTTCTAGAATTAAATTAATTTTCCGTTATCTATTAGCTATTATTTGTCTATTTTACAAAAGATTTATTTCGGCATTTAAGATACATTTCAAGTGCCGAAATGACAGTTGAAATTCGGTGGCTAAAGTAATGAAATTCCAGCCACCATTAAGACGTCATTTACTTTTTTTTAATTATTTTTTTCTCAAGCAAGCCTTGGCCGGCTATGCCTTGGCCTGGCTATGCTCAAGCCCGACATAGCTTAGGGAAAAGCCATTCGGCTTTGCCTGCCTTCTTCGTCTTCACCTTTCACTATTTCTTCCGCTCTTCTTCGTTCGGCTTCTGCGCACAAGTATACATGTGCGTGAATTAGAATTCCCAACTTCCTTTTTCTTCTTTGTTTCAGGAAACCCCAGCCTCTCCTCTCTCTTTCAGCCACCAACCAAGAGAAATTTGAGCTCGACACGAACGATTGAAGATAGCTGAAAACCAATAACCAAATATTTTGCCATCTTTTTTCTTCCGTTAATCAAAATTTCTGTTTTAATTCAACAACTACTCTTCCTCTCTTTTCTCTCTACAATTTGGCCATTTGAGCTTCACAATTTCTTTCTTGGCCTAACAGAAGATCAATCCCAGCAGCCAAAGAAATTCCTTCTGTGTTACTCTAGCTGATCGAAATATGTGAAAGCTGAAGATAAACTTCCAGTCTTCTTAAAACCCTAATACCCATCTTCCCATCTAGATAGAATTTTTGTTTATCTAAACTGCTTTACCTAGACACCAAACTCCATTAGAATTTCGGCTAACACACAATGATGAAAAGCCTTAATTAATTGCACCAAATATCAGCAGCGACTTCAGCCTTCACTCTCCCACGTAATACAACAACCGAAACACAATCTCTCTAAAACTCTTCTCTCGGCCTACTCAAGCCTTCTAGACACCAAAGCCATCAAAAAAATTCATTGAAGCATCAAACCACAGCCAGATTTCGGTCATAGCAGTTTGCATAAAACCAAAGCCTGCACACACTGCTGCTTTTCGGTTTTCCCACAGACAAACGGAGCAAGGCAGTGTACACAGCCTTTTTTTTTTTTCTCCCAAGAACCGAGACACAAGAGAAACCCTTGGTGATTTCTCTTCTCTTCAAACTCTCTCACTCACGGCATTCCTCAACTCTTCAAGGTAAAACCCTTGGTTTTCTTTCTGTTATTTTCTTATTATTAGCTGAAACCAAGGGGCTAATTTTTTGTCCTTTTCACATGCAATCACACGGAAAAACCCTAGAAGAATCTAATTGAGTCCATCTCCTACTCTCAACGGATTCAACTTGATTATTAAGAAGTCATCATACGGTTCTCATAGATCTACGCTACTAGGAGGTAAACTATGCAGCCTATTTATGGTATTTGCATGGATGATTCGGTTGATTTAATATCATGGGTTGGTCAGGTCAAGATCTTTGGGTATAATTGAGTAAGACCCTTATGGACTTTTATTATGAATTTGAGTTGAAGGAGATTGATGTGAAATATATATTATTGTCTATAATTTTTGTTAGTTGATTTTTTTTATGACACTAATTGATTACAAATTATTGCTATTAATATTAACATTACTATTATTATCATTACTAATGTTGTTATTGTTGTTGTTATTATTATTATTATTAGACTGATATCCTGCGCATTGCACGAGAGTAAAATTTATTGTTTAATATTAAAATACATAACAAAAGAATCTCCACACGTAAAATTAATATTTTTCTATTAAAAAATTACACACAATGATTCTATTACTATTAATTTTTTCATTTCAATCATCAATTATTGGTGAATTTATATACACAAATTGCACCGTATATCCTACTTCCAAAGGATTGAGACTTCAGAATGTTTTGATCGAAGATAAATTTCCCAATTATATTTTTTAATAAATGAGCCATCTTCAAATATATGGTTTGTTAATATACAATAGAACACCAATTTTATTATTGTTGATTTTCATATAAAAAGAAAAACTGCCTTCTTTGTTTGGTGTGGTGATGTTTATTACTTCTCCTTCCTCTTTGTGTCAACCATCTCATTCGCTTCCAAGTCTCCGATTCCAAGTGTGTGCCACAATTTCCTGATCAATTTAAGGTGATAAATTTTTACACTTTAATGTTTAGATCTTTCCTTGTCTGCTCCTAATTTTGTTCAGTTCATTTCAAATTATCTCTTGGTATTGTTTTCATCCTTTCCATTTCAATTTGTTCAAAATTTTCAATGATCTAGGCTAGCGCTCATAGTCCAGTAATTTCATGAAACTTCAATTTTTATGGTCACTGGCTTTTGCCGCATTATAAGCGGATTTTTGTGTGATTTGAATAGAAATATTGGCATTATTATCAGTCATTTGAAATGGGTTCATGTGCAAAATTTGACTGTTATACAATTTTGGGAATAATTTTTTAACGTTTTGTATTCTGGGCTTAAACTGATATGCTATGATGGTGACTTCTACTATTAGATTTCCAGAATGGACTTTGTTCTAGGAATCACTCCTATTTGATCTGTCTGACTAGTTTACTCACATCCCAGTGCAAATTAGGGTTCCTCCTCGCTCACTCCTCCCTCTGTTTTCAACTAATCAAATGGCCCAATCCAAGCTCTCTCCTCCAGCCAGCATCACAATTCTCGCATGCCGTTCTTGACAAATGATCAGAGAGAAATCGATGAACCTTCAATGCTCGATTTGCTTTTCTTCAGGTACACATTCACTGCCGCTTGACCAATTGATTCTTGTACGTTTTTGTATGAAATCAAGCTCTGGATTTGATGGAATTGTTGCAATAATGATGAATTATCATTTTAGTAGTGATGTTTAACTATATAAAAGGATTTTTAGATTCTAAATTTTAGAGTTGATGTAAAATTTTTGAGAATGTATCTCACTAAACAACTGTGATGCTGCCGCCATTGTGTCTTTATTGAAGCAAAACATCTCTGACAATTGCTAAAAGCAAAGCCAAATCGAGCCTCTTGTCCATCTTCATCTCCGAAGTTAACTCACACCCTGAAGTGAAAACCGAGGCCTTCACTTCTACAGTTTTCCAAATATCACCACCATGCCCATGCCCATGCCCATGCCCAGTGGGCAAAGTCTTTGCACTAAAGCCTCCCTTGCTGTAACACCTCATCAGTTTCGCAGGCCCAGAAGATAGTGAAGAAAAATTGCAAGAACTCAAGAAAGAATTGCAAGGCTGATGGTCCACGCCGAGAGGCCTAGACTTGCGAACTTGCGAAATAGTCTAGTGGCCGCCATGGAAATTCTTGCAAGTCAGCAAAAGCCCCCGTACAATGACAACTTTGGCACAATCGCATAGGAATAGAAGAGCCATGGTCACGCCTGATGGAAAAGGAATTCAAAAGCTCGAATAAGTCTAACATATCTCTTTATCAGCTACATTTGCAAGCAATTACAATATGGACAAAATATTGCTCTTCCACGTTCAGAAAGAGACAAAGGATTAGAGCTTGTTTCTTGAGTGAAATGGTTTGTGATTTTGATGTCTTCTTAAATAAGAGAAGAAGTCTCAGAAATCTGAATTCATTGAATTTAGATAATTCTAGATAACTCTGATTAATTTTATCTTATTTGAATTCATTGAATTCAGATAACCTAATATTAAAAAAAAAAAACCCCTTAAAATTTCTTCACCAATAAAAAAAAACTCTTAAAAATTTTTAAATTTATAGTGTCACATGTCAGTGTAGGAGAATGCCATGTGTCATAACAGGAGGCTTTCGTAACTCTTATTATATATATATATATATATATATATATATATATATATAGTTCTTATTGCTATTGTTGTTACTATTGTTATTAACATTATTATTGTTATTCTTATCATTATTAATCTTATTAATAATCTTATTATTATGAATATTGTTTTTAATAATAATAATAATAATAATAATAATATTATTATTATTATTATTATTATTATTATTATTATCATTATGATCACTATTATTTTTGTCATTATTAATATTGTTGTTGTTATTATTGCTATTATTATTATTAGTATTACTATTAAGTTGGTACTATTTTTGTGATCCACTAGTATTTAATATTATTATACTCAAATCATCTCTCATAAAAAGATTTACCCAATGATTGACTTACTAAATATAAAACATCAACTATTTTTAAATTACTTACTTTCTATTAAGCCATCTATATGTTATACATTCATTTACGTGGTCCTTTAATTATTTATTATTTACTTACTCATTTATTTTAATTAAATAAATAAATATTTATTTATTTACTCAGTCATTCATCCATTTACTTATGATTAGCTTATTGTTTAGTAATTGCCTTAGTCCATATTAAATGGTTGGTGTGGATTATTTTGTGTCTGTTATGCTATGTTTGAGGCGAAGAAAGCAGTTGGTATGAACTATTTGATAACTTAATGTTTGTAGCTGAGCTATTTGATATCTCGATGATAGTAGTTAGACTATTTTGGATTATGTCAGTGTAAGGGTCATAGAGAAGGTTATGACATGATCTTTATATTCTCTATAAATGGGACTAAATCCAGTTGAATGGACCGTTGGAAGAACCTCTTATATGTGAGATTGAGAAATCAAGTAAGTCATTGCATTAAATGTTTGACATAAAAGCTTTGAATTGCAAGTCGTTTTGGAAACGTTCATTATCTCAATAATGTGGATATCTAGAATGCAAGCTTGACAATTTCTTATTAAAAATTTTCTGTCAAATAAAGATTTTATTGGAAAATCACTTTTGATTGCAAAATGAGTTTACAACTAAACTTTTGGAATTCATACATGCATGTCAAAGTTTGTTGGAATTAATTCCAGTGAGAATGGATTTCGATCGATGTATTGAAATGTTGAGTACTTAATAAAGGTAGGCTTCTTGGACTAACTTTCGAAGTGTAGGGCAAGTTATTCAGCAGGCGGCCACCTCTAAGAGGCAACTCTATTTGGAAAAGGTGACGTTTCTAATAGGTCAGACCGGTCTAAGTAAGTACCTTAGTCCAAGTGGATCGATATTTTGAGATGGACATCTAGTAAGTTGGGGTAAGAGATAGAGGAGTATCTTATCTAGTAGATCGTACACCCACTGCACTGTAGTGCAAGGTTTCATGGTGTTTGTCATGCTGCAGGGTTTCATGACAAGGCTATGATGCAAGGTTTCATAGCTATTTGTTTTGAGTGGTTTTGTATGATACAAACTATTTTGATTTTGATATGATTGTTACCACTCACTTTGTTTATGGAAAATGTTTGACTTGCAATCAACTTTTGATATTTTGGTTTCAAAATGCATTCATGAAATTCATTTTGACTCAATCATGAGCACACATATGGCTTGCTGAGATATATTTCTCACATTTTTTGATGTCATGTTTCAAGAGCTGCCAGCTTTAGCAAGGTTGCGGATTATTAGAAGATTTTCTATCTTGAATTATTTATTTTTGGTTCCTAATTAAGGACTGTTCATTTTATGTAATCCAAGAGATTTGAAGACTTTGTTTTAAGTTGTAGTAAGATTTGATTTATTTTGGCTTGAGATATTTCTTTTTCTAGTTATAATGACCCCTGGTCCTTTAGATGGGGCGACTTCCCCTACCCTTTCGGCACTTATGTTTTGGAATGTTACAATTGGTATTAGAGCCTAGGTTTAGGCTAATAACCCAATTAATTAGTATTATAATTTTAAATATATAATCTTGTACTGACTTGTGTACTCTGTTTATAAGATGGTTAAAAGATTCACTTTAGTTACAGGAGATTATCCTCTAGGTTGTGAATCTACCCCAATAGACCCACCCCTTCTGATTCAGAGTCTGGACTCAGACTGGTTTTGGGCAAGAAAGAAGTGATAATGAGATGGAAGTTGAGGCACCTGACTTCTCCTTACCTGGGAGTGCCTAGGGCAAGATGGTGATGGGTAACCCTAGGCCAAAATGTGACGATAGCAGTGTGCAGGATATGACACATTCTATTTGGTGTTTGATTTAGTCACCGTTAGTGAGAAAGAAGGAGATGAGGCATCCAACATTGATGGCAAGGGTGAGAAGGGGATAGATGCTCATAATGGTGAGATATCAAGGTAAGAAAGTGACATAGTTGAGCTAAAGAGTGGGCTTGAGCTAGCCATAGAGGAACTTCGGGAGGTAGTCTTAAAAATGGAAGAGAAAAGAATAGGGAATGTTTGGAAGAATAATTAAAGGTCTGAGTTCAGGGTTAGAATTTTTGGTTTTATGGATAGATTTGGGATAAACTTTACCAAGAACACTGGGGGGTAGCCTATTTCTGATAACACTGGTGATGAATTGATATGGGAGGAAATTTTATCCCAGTGTGTTATAATGATGATAAATGTAATAAGGGTGTGGGAGAAAATCTATGTTGACAAGAGCACTTAGATATTTTGGAAAATGTGGTAAGTATGCGTATGTGAGATTCTTTGATTATAAGAGGACTACACATGATGAAGAGGTATATGATCTCGATACCTATGTTGGTCCTCTAATTTTGACTATCCTAGTTTCGATTTGACAAATAGGACCGTATTATGATGATAGGAGCTTAGAAATGGTGATTATTGTCGGGATTTAGGATTTGGACATTTGTACTTTGGAGATTTGTGACTTTAAGTTTTGCCTACTAATTATGTGTGAATAGTGAGCATTGTCCCAAATTCCCTATGATTGCGTGTATATAATATGTGAAATATCTATACAATATCTTTGTATATTTTTTAAATGGTTGAGCATGCTATATGAAGTTACTTGTTTTTAGTACATGACATGTTTGCACTTCAGTTTTGGGCTAGAATAATTGGGTTAAGGAATGTTACCTCGAGGGGTATTTGGATATTATGTGTTAGTAGAATTTAGAGAAGCGGTGATTATGGAAAGTAGATAATTTTTACAACTGTACTACTATAGTGGATGTAACTACACCAATAAGTAGGAAGACCTAGATAGGGAGGCTTCAAGATTGATTCTAAAGACTTGAAATTTCCATACTAAAAGGACGGTAGAACTACAATGGAAGAATGAAGGAAAACACGTAAAGATTAGTTCGACGGACGCTGTTCCAAATTCGGCAATTTGCCAACACTATAGGAAGAAGAAACACATGGAAACAGATTGTTAGTTTAAGGAATTGAATTAGGGATGCTTCAAACATGGAGATTCTACATATCTAAGAGAGAGTTACTCGAGACTACTTCAACTTAAATAAGGAAACCTCACTCTACCATTAGGCCAACTAACTAAAGAAACGCAACTAGAGTTGATGGAGACAACAACCCAATACCGTAAAGGAATACTCAAGTGCTCTCTTCGAAACAAAGAAAACTTAGGAGTTGATGCAACTAAAAAATGTCACGAAGCTGAGAAGATTCTTAGGATTGGAGTTTTACTATTGTCTTTTGTTAGAGGAATTGCGATCCTTACGTCACCTCCGATGCGGCTACAACAGAGATGTACGTAGCAATTCTGAAAGAGGAAGAGTGAGAAGAATTTCTAAGAGCATACGAGAAGATCAAAGTTTACACTTGTCGTAGGTGTTATATATGGATGCATCAAATTAAGAAGGGAGAACTGTGTTGGTAAATTTCTATGGTGGTGACTCAATCTAACTTCCTTACTCTTTCTCCTATGTTTCGTCATACAAAATATTTCCTCTCACATAGTATTGATGTTAAGAGCGTTCTTCCAAGATTTGATTATAGGTGTTAGGACGTATGCCCTCTTAGATTAGGTTTCTGACGTAATCTTGATTTGTATTAATAAAAGTTTTATTCTAAAAAATTGTTTGTGAATTTTTTCGTTACTTTTTGTGCATATTTTCATTGAAAAAGACCCATTGTATTTAGGTAAATAGTTCATGTGAATGCAGGTCTTTCACAGTAACGTATGAACCATAGGTTACTTAACACATAAATTATTGTTCTTAACTGAATGATGAGAATAGGAATCACATCATGGTAAGATTATTGTATTATAAATTCTAAATGTGGAATAGCTTATCTTTAGCCAATGAGTGAACCAGTAGTAGTGGTTTCTAAAATTACTATACAGTAGAAACCTAAATTACAACTGCTACAGTGTAGACTTATATTCTTTAGCTTGAGTATGAGTTGGTGGTCTGACGAAGCTGGAAGCATATGTTTCGATGTACTATGGTTGAGGTTCTATTGTAGGACCAATATACTTGTATGTTGGGTATATGTGACTGGTAAGTTAAGAAAGACTTATGCAAGATAGTTTCTATGCTATATCGCCTCTTGTGACTGTCTGAATGATCTAAATATCTAGGTTCCTGGGGAAAATGGCTTGAATTTTTTTCTTTAGGGTAGTTCGCTTGGAAAGTAGAATCATTCCAAGAAGTCGTGGGTAATTGGATTAGAAGTCTAAAGATGGTAAATATCTTTTAGAGAGGTGTTAGTACACTTCTTCCTCTTTAAATGAACAGCGATATATAAAGGGATATTTTAGTCATTATATTTGTAGGTCGGAGATATTGCTAACGTAGTATTGTCCTTGGGGTCAATACTTTCTTATAGTGATATTAGGAAATATGTAAAATACAAAATATAATTATTTATATATTATGGGTATTTTTGATCATTTTAGTAGGTAAGACGATGTGTTCTTTTGGTCATCGGAATAGCCCATAAATCCTAATTAATTTTGGGTTGAGGAAATGGTTTCGGTTAAAGAGGATTTTGTTTTATTAATTTATTATTGGATTGGAATAAAATAAAAGGTCAAAAGGAATTAAATTAAATTTATTATCTGGTTTAATTGGTTAATTAATTATTTAGGGCCTAAGCCCAGACTAAATAATTGAAAAAAGTAACCTGGGATTAAACTAGGTAAAAGGCTTGAATAATTATCTTGGTATATTTGGGCTCATTAATTATTTATTAGGTTATTTTATAAGCTCAAAAAATAAATAATTAAGGTTTATTTTATGGGTTCATTGAGTCTAAGAATAAATAATAATATTTTCTGGCCCAATAGATTAGACCAGGGTTATTTTTTTTATTTTATTCTATTCACAGAACAGAAGAGTTTAATGCGAACAAAATGTCTTCTGTGATAGCTTATCTTGATAACATCTGGATGGTTTTGAATAACTTGAATCTCAGGAGTTTATGTTATTAGGAGAGTTGTGTATGTTTGAAAACACATGTTTGTGAAAGAAAAACAAGTCTAGTTTTCATTTTCTCTCTCGACTCCTCCTTCTTCATCCTTGATACTGCTAATTGATAGTAGAGTGTTAAGAAGAAAGAGACTAGTTTTCTGGCCTAAATTGTTTTCGCCAACAGAGTTTAGGTAGAGGAATATTCTGAGTTTTGAAAAACTTGTGCGTTCATGCCAAGAAGGAGTAGACAGCTAGCAGGATTTGATCCAGAAGTTTCAACAAGTGGAAGAGAAGATGTTCCTATTATTTAGTCATCTTCCTCAGCACCAAAGAGAAATTTAGAGCATAGAGGTAAAATAAAAATCTTCTACTGTGTTTTCCTGTGTTTTTGTTTTTCCAGTATGCATGCTTTGCATTTTTAAGCTTCAATAGGAAGCTACCTTAGCTACCTCACGCATTTGTAGAAAATTGTTCTATATCAAATGCATCTACATTATACCCAATTTCTTTATATCATTTACATGTTGACTACCTATTCCTGATCTCATTAGACTTTTTCCAGCTATTTCTTATTCTTGTTCGTACTTTTGATTTACATACGTTGTCTTGTTTTTCTCTTTCAAACTATTTCTTATGAACTCTTTTCTTTTCCATTTATTGAGAATTTTCTTCTGAAGATGGGATAACTAAAGCAACTTTTGCTACTTTACACAGTGATTGCAACCGTTAAGCATCGAACTTTTCAATCATCTTCTAAATGCTTCCTATATTAACTTTATAATGACTTTTTATTTTTGATTAATTACATTTACTCCATTCATTTTAGGATTTATTTCATTCCTTTGATTTAGCACACATAGATTGTGTCTTCTCTAGTTAAATCTTCTTATCTTTGAAATCTTAATGTTACCATATTAATATATTTCCCTTTGATACTCAAACTTTCTTTTCTTTCTCTGATGATATTGATTTGATATGCATATCTTTCTACCCAATGTCTCTTGATAATTTCTGTAAATTTTCTAAAAAAGGTTGAGAATTCAAGGAGCTCTCCCTTATCACTCAATAGAAATGTTTGATTCATCTCGAACATAATACTTATGTCAACAACCAAATATCACAATCGTTTCACTCTTTATTTTTTGGTAGTTCTCATTATTGAGCAAAATTTTCCTTCTTTCTTCTTCAAATAATATAGCTTCCATGTGCTTAATGAAGAACCGTTAATTCTACAACCCGATTTAAGCTATGTCGGGAAGCCAAAAAGATTTTGGATATTAGTATTAAGATGCTCTAGAATAAGCAAATTCCAATGGTAAAAGTTTGTGGGATCATCACAGATTGCAAGATGCTACTTGGGAAACTAAAGATTGGATAAGACACATGTATCCGAAAATACTATAGAGGTACGATACCCTGAATTTTGGGACGAAATTCTTTTAAGGAGGGGAAGATGTAATACCCCGTCTAACCCTACCCTAAGTACATGGGAAATAAGAGCATTGCATGGTAATTTGTATGAGCATGGATTTTGCAACATTTGTCTTTGTGAATGATGGTTGTATGTAGTTGTTTGTGTATAGCTAAACTTGTGTTTATTTAGGAGTATGCAGGTTACTTAGTAGGGTCATAGTAGTTTCTTGGTTTCATTTAAAAGGATTATTATAGGAAATAGAATTTTATTGGCATATGAGATGCTTGGGTTGAGGGTGAAGAGAATTTATCTAAGTATTATTGACACAAGAATTATTAAGGTCTAGTGGTAAAACTTGGAAATTATCTTTTGATGACATGAGTTCGAATCCTAACTCCACCAAAATTGTGTCCTGTTTCCCCTTTTCCTCCTTGGTCGAGAAACAACCCCAGTGCCACCCTTTTTAATGGATAAATCATTTCAAATTATTTCTTTTGTTGTTTGAATGGATTGTGGTAATTTAATCTTTTAAAATTTTACCAAAACTATCTTTTATCTTAACCCAAAGAATTACTTAGATAATTATTCCTGCAATCTAATATAAATATCAAATACATATAATTGTATTTTATTTAAACTGAATTTTGAAAGTATTTTATCTTGTGATCCAAAATAATATCTTTTAAGATAATTATTAAGTTGTACTTCAAACTACCCATTTACTATATTTCTCTAGATCAGCTGCCACCTGGGATAGTTTGTCTCCAAAAAACTAGAGTAAATTTATCTTGTAGAAATTTATTTGATAAAACCAAATTTCTTTTTTCATATAGCTTCTATAATTAAATTAATTTTCCATTATCTATTAGCTATTATTTGTCCATTTTACAAAATATTTATTTCCGCATTTAAGATACATTTCAAGTGTTGAAATGACACTTGAAATTCAGTGGCTGAAGTAATGAAATTCCAGCCACCAATATTGGAAGTTTAAGACGTCATTTACTTGTTTTTTAAAAAAATTATTTTTCCCCCAAGAAAGCCATGGCCTTCTTTGACCAAGCCTTGGGTGCCGGGTGTGGCTATGCTTAAGCCCAACATGGCTTAGGCAAAAGCCATTCGGCTTTGCCTTCTTCGTCTTCACCTTTCACCATTTCTTCCCCTCTTCTTTGTGCGGTTTCTGTGCACAGGTATACATGTGCATGAATCAGAATTCCCAACTTCCTTTTTCTTCTTTGTTTTAGGAAACCCCATCCTCTCATTCTCTCTATTTCAACCACCAACCAAGGAGAATTTGAGCTTGACACAAATGCTTGAAGATAGCTAAAAACCATATCCAAATATTTTGCAATCTTTTATCTTCCATTAATCAAAATTTCTGTTTTAATTCAACAACTACTTTTCCTCTATTTTCTTTCTAAATTTGGCCATTTGAGCTTGTTAGCAAAGCAGTTATAAGTAATATAGAATAATTATTCAATATAGCAAAACAACTATTCAAAAATAGAGTAAAACCAGAATAACGAGTAGAAGAAGATGATAATTCGAGGCTTGTGTTCAACATAATCTCCTGAAAATAGATTTGACCCTTCTTGTAAGTGTGCTCGAGGTTGAAACAGTCGTCTATTTCCCAGGATACAATGGATACGATGAAACAACTAGCACACAACTCTTCACCTGATGAACTAGATCAAACTAGAATACTATATAAAATATGTAAGTGTAGAGATCAAAAGAGAGAGCTGTTCTAGGTTTTTCCTTTTTCTTTCAAAAACAGAATAGGAGACACCTATTTATAGACTAGGCAAGTGGTAAGATCATGAATATGGCATAGGTTATAGATATAAAGGATTAAAGGTTACAAACTCGTTGTAACTCTTACTACCTCCACTATCTCCATAACCTTTTGGTAACCACTACCTCAATAACTCTAGAGGTTATAAGAGATCATGGTTAGTAACTCTAGAGATCATGGGTTGTAGGTTATGATATACTTTCCACTTTTTCATCATTTATCGGTGCCTTATTATTGAAATAATTTTTCATTCACCCATCGTATGCCAATTTCCAACAATCTCCCACATGAATGAAAATTTATTTTGATTTTGACTCAACATAGTGTTCCATGATTGAAACCTACATAGGATAGGTAGGTATTATCCCTTGAACCTTTCTTTGTCAAATATATGCTCTTTACTAGCCGTCCAGTAGACGCGATGTCCTTGAACTGTCCTACTTTTTGTGTAAATTAAACACATACTTCACACAGGAATCATTTTTTTAGTTTGATATGCTCTCATGATTATGTCCATATTGGCCATGAACATTAACTTGGTTCTGCGAGAGTTTCTAGAGAATTAAGCCCTATACAAATTCTTTTTTGAAGCAGTCCTACTTCTTTCTCACATAGGTGATTTACTTAAGTCTCAAGTAAATTAATTACTTACTTAAGAATCATTAAAGCAACACAATGCTATCCTTATCCCTTCAACGTCATTGTTTTCTTGTGGGAATGGGTTGAGGTTATCCCTCACAGTGACCTCATTAAATTTTATGACTAGGTTGTCCCATTGAACCTAGATCT
The DNA here is from genome assembly GCA_026120185.1 of Voacanga thouarsii. Lineage (NCBI taxonomy): Eukaryota > Viridiplantae > Streptophyta > Magnoliopsida > Gentianales > Apocynaceae > Voacanga > Voacanga thouarsii. Next base: position 126,587 of record JANUWF010002171.1, read on the forward strand.
TGGGATCTCCGGTCAACTAAGTTGTGTTTGCTTCATAAAACTTATTCTCTTACTGTAACACCCCACAACCGAGGCCCGCCAAGGCCAGGGATGTCGCCCCGTCCAAAGGACAAGGGGTCTTTATAACTAGGTCACACAAATAAAATAGCGGAATAAAAATAATACTTCAACTTAAAATTTATTACATCCCAAGAATAAATTCATGAATTCCCAAAAAAAATCCATAAGTAAAATTATCCACTCTCAACTCCCCTAAGCAACACATAAAAATAAATGACAACATTCTCTTCCAAGGCAGAAAACACTAGCTACTCATCCCTACAGCAGGATTGACTTGAAATCATGGTAAAAAGGTGATGAAACAGAAATCTCAATAAGTCCATGTGTTCTTTGAGTGTCCAGTGGAAATAGTTCGTGAATGCAAGGTATAAAACGTTTATAAGAGAAATACTGGCAAGCAATAAAACATTAGTCAAAAGTAAGAGTGGTGCTTTGGCTTTTCCAACCATACATAATCAATAAAATCAACCACTTAAAAGAAATGATCATGGGTTACCACACGTTGAGCCCCATAACCAGTCATAATGCCACACTTTGTGCAGACTGACAAAAGGTAGGTGATCAGCCTACTGGGCAAGATACTCCTCCTTTTCTATACCCAAACAACAACCAGGTGTCCATTCCAACAAAACACAGTCACTTGATTGAAAAATAAACAACTGCTAGCTTGAACCGGCATGACCTACTGAACTGACATCTTATCTAGGAAGGACTCACCCCTCAGAAGTGGCCACCTATTGAGAGACTCACCTTAATCCTTCAAAGACTAGTCCTAGCAGTCTATTCTTATTGAGTACTTAACGTAACGTAACCCACTTGGGAAAATGAACAAGCCATAGTTCCACATGAAAATGGCAATTGAGGGCCTGCAAAGTCTTTGTCAAAATTAGTTTTGGAAAGAGTTTTGAGTTTGAGTAAATTTGCTTATGAATTTTCAAATAATTTATTTGACTGAAATAAGAAAGGAGTCAATCCTCAATTGCCTTACAGAAATGAGTGTTCATGCACTCTACATTTGGCTTGCCATAATAAATATTTTACATCAATCAAGTTTTATGCAGGAGCTTACCTGATTCTTGCTCACAATAAAAGGTCTCCAACAACTGACCTAACCCCGCATGGGCAAATACAAACCATAATCAAACTCAATCCAAAATTCACTTTCTCAATTTAAAACAACTCAACTCACTTCTACCATGATTCTAGTGTCCCAAGCTTTAAGGCTAAACAATAAATAAATAGGTTTATAAGCTAAGCCTAATTCGATATTTAAAATAATTAAGGTTTTGGGAAATAAGTACTAATAAGTTGATGGTTTACATCTTGCTAAGAAAAATTTAGAGTTTATTTGATGAAGAGTCCTGGGTGGAATTAGGTAAAATAATGATTTATTAATAATTTAGTTGTTAGAAAATAATTGATAACTAAAATTAGTTGAAAATAAATTTAATGAGTCTTGCTTGAAAAATAATAGATAAATTTTTAATAGGTTTTGATTAAAAGATAATAATTAAATTTTTAGTAATAAATATTTTACTAATTATGATTATTTCCATAAAAGGCTTTAGTTGATTTCATTATTTTATATAATATCTACATATATATATATATATTATTTTTCTAACAAAAGCTATTATTTATTTGACTAAAAATCCTCATTATATATAATAATCCAAATCTACCCCTCCTAGGGTTTTTTCGAAATTACTAGCAAAATCATATTATGAAATATTTTATTCATGAAATAAAAATTAGCTTAGGGACAACTAAGTCATAATCATATTTCTATGGCTAACCACAATCATGAACATATACAATCCTTCAATTCATCAACTCATCCAAATCATGTATATAAGCATAGATCTAGACTTACTAAGGCATGATCTAACATTTACTAGCATAAATATAATCATGGCTTTAATAATCACATAAGAATATAAATCCTATTAATCATAGATGACATAATCTCTAGCATACTTGATCATGGAGACATGCATTAAACCTTAAAACATCATACAATCAACCAAGATAATCCCTTTATGCATAAATCTCATCTCCATCATATACTCATGTTTCACTCTCAACTCATCACAACAATATATACTCAAATCCCATTCATGATTCATCTTCTATCAACATCATCCTAGAGACATGAATCTAGAATTTAAAAGAAGGGTTAAAAAGACTTACTTGATTGATGAAAACCTTGAAGGAGTTTCGAATGAATCTCAACTCCTAGATGACTAGATCCGTCCAAGGAAGATGGAGAAAGCATGGCCATTGGAGAAGAAGCCATTCGGCCAAGAGAGAATGAGGTTCGGCCGAGAGAGAGAGAGAGAGAGAGAGAGAGAGAGAGAGAGAGAGAGAGAGACCATTAGCATATTTATTCATATATATATTCATTAGAGATCAAGATTAGAGAAGATGAAGTTGTTAGAACAACCCTACCTTGAAGGTGTTCTTGAGCCTTCACAAAACTTTTGGTTTTTTATCCAAAAGAGCAAGTTGAATTTGGGAGTTTGATGTTAAAAATGGTGTGGATGGACTTACAACAGTGAATAGATGAAATTTGGATTTTTTTAGAAGAAGTTTGGAGTGATTTGGAGAAGTATTAGACAAAAGAAAGGAGTAGGTGTTCTTGGTATTCTATGTTTTCTTGAAGGTTGAAGAGAGTAGATAGGTTTTGTTTAAGGCTGGCTGAATTTCTGTAGGTTTAGGGCTGGCCGAATTGTTTGTAGGGTATGGTAGATGATTTTCTGGTTTGGAAGGGAAAAGGAAAGGCTAGTTGTTGAAATTCTTGAAAAATATTTTTGGGAAGCAAATTTGGAAACTAAATATTACAAGAATATCTTTGATTGTTGGAGAGCTTTTGGGAAGCTGCCATGGTCGAATTTCTGTGCAGAGTTTTGGCTGGATGAAAGCTGGTTGAAGGAGGCTAAGGGTGGCTGAAAATAAGGAGTATAATGGTGAAGGGAAGATCTGGTTGTTTGAGGGATATTTTATGGAAAGTTATTAAATTATGGTGGCTGGAATTTTGGTAACTAATCAAGAATGATTGCAGTGATTTGTTGGAGATATTTTCGGGCAGCCATGACTGATTTTTGTGCAGAATACTGGAGAAGACAATGGAGTTCTGTTCATGGCTATTCAAGAGAGGTTTTTATAGAAAAATGGTGAAGGTTTCGGACAAGGCTGAAGGAGAAAAAAGCTGGAAATTGTGTTCAGTGATTTTGCAAGTTTGAAGGAAAATTTTGGGTAGATTTTTCTGCCATTGTTCAGTTAGTTTGCAGAAGGTTTGAGGGGGTATTTAGAGGTATTTCAAGGCTGGTTTCTAGCCTTTTTCATGGAGGAAAAACGTGGTTAAGGAGCTGGAGAAAAACTAGAAGAAAACAGCTTGGTTTGAACTCACCTATGCTGTTTTGCCCAGAAAATTTTCTGGTTTTGCACAGCTTTTGTGCAGTCTGAAAATGGCCAGAAATATTTAGGTTTCAAGCTGATCAAAAGGGCTATTTTCTGGCAGCATTTGGGAGGGAATAATGGCTAAGAATTTCGACACCTTGAAGGCACAAGAAGTTGGAAAATTTCAGTTCAATGCATGAAGGAAAATGAATCTAGCTAGAGTGAAATTTTAGAGAGTTCACTAGGGAAATTAATTCACTTGAAATCCTTCCCCCTTTTCCATGGTTTCGGTCCACAAGATGTCTTTCTCTAAGACATTTTGAACCCTCAAAGCCAAAGCATATTGCTGGAGTTTTCCTAGAACAAAATTGGTTTGAACAAATTGAACAAACTAATGAATTAAGAGATAGGAAAAATTAAGGATCAAGAGGAAATGAATTCCCCTTAGGAATTTTGTGTAGGGCAAAAGAGTAGGATTATGATACTCCTATCATGTCTCTTTTAGGACAACATCTCTACCATATTCCAAAGCACATAAGGCCGAAAATTTCACTTTCCAAACAAAAATAAAATTTAATCATTCTAAAGCTCCCATGAGGGAATTTGAACCCAATACCTCAATATTTAATTTTAAGGCTCTAACAACTAAATCACAACAACTCTTGTTCTTATTTTCTCTCTAAAAATATTTTCCTATTCAATCCTCAAACTATCACCCTTTTTCCACCTCAAGTAAAAATTACCATTTTGCCCTTCTCACTCAATAATCATAATCAAGCCCTCTAGACTATAAAACTCAAATTCAATGCACATAAAATCATATAAAAATATATTTAAACATGCAATGAAATATGATATGCATCCCAACCCCCTTACTCTAAGGTTGGTTTTGACTGGGGTTTCACATTTACGGGCTTTAATCCCATTCTCTTTGTTATCTTTTCAACTAACTTTATATTCAACCCTTTAGTTAATAAATCCGCAATGTTATTTTTTGACTTAGTTAATAGAGATAAATCCCGTTGAGAGTAGTTGTCTAATGGTATTGTGTCTTCGACATATGTGTCTAGAGTTACCATTAAACATGTTACTCTATGCTCTCTCAATAGCTGATTGACTATCACAACAAATACAGATTGGTGGCACAGGTTTTTCCTATTTTGGAATGTCCTCTAAAAAATACCGCAACCATTTGGCTTCTTCACCACATTTATCCAAAGCTATAAATTCGGATTCCATTTTAGATCTAGCAATAACAGTTTGTTTTGAGGATTTCCAAGACACAGCTGCACCAGCTAGTGTATACACATATGCACTAGTGGAAAGTATCAGATATCAAATTTGCATTAGTATATCCTTCAAGAACAGTCAGCTATCTTGTATAATGAAGTCCAAAATTCCGAGTATATCGTAGGTATTAAACTACCCTTGTTACTGCTTTCCAATGGTCCGCACTTGGATTACTTGTGTATCTACTAAGTTTACTAACCGTATATGCAATATCTGGTCTCGTACAACTCATTAAATACATTAGACTTCCAATAAGTCTAGAATATTCCACTTGAATAATACTCTCTCCTCTATTCTTGGATAAATAAAGACTATTATCCAATGATTTTGTAATACCCCATATTAGACCACCTTTAGTAAATGGGGAAAAGTCATGCATGTCATATTGAGTTTTGCTACATTTGATGACTTGAAGTATTTTCATGAAAATATCAATTTGTTGTTGTATGAATTAGTTTGTCTTGGAATGGTTGTGGTATTTGAGGTAGTTGAGCTTTATTTTATTGAAGGGAATTTATTAGAAAATGGATGGAGTAAGCGAGTAAGAAATAAGAGAATTTATTAAGAGAATACTTGCTAGGAACTAATGTGGTTTGGTGGATAGAGCTTGGTGTGTGTTCTTTGGTGGGCTTGAGTTCGAATCCTAGCTATCTCAAATTCTTTCATTTCTTTTATTTTCCTTCTATCCTAATTTTCCCTAGCCTTAGCTGAAATCCTTAAGGTTTTGGAGACCAATTCCCTAAAAATTGGGGGTGTGCTTTATCTTGGAAGTTATTTTATGAAATTAGTAAATTAAATTTCTGCTCCTAATATCCTATCATAATCTTTTTTTTTTATTTAGAAAATGGAAGGCAAAGAGCGGGAATTAAATGAGTTGTTTGTCCCTTGAATTAAGCCAAGGGTTTCGAAATTTTGAAGAGGGAAAAAGGGAGGGGAAAATTCAGTAGTTACATGGATTAGGAAACCACAAATTTCCTTACCAAATAACTGTTTAATAACTATTTAAAAATTACTCAAATTAATATAGAGAATTAATTAATCTAACCCCAAGATAAATTACCTAATTCCTTTATAGGGTTTCTGGAAAATTCCCTTATAATCAGCCGCCACATAGGGAAAAATAACTTACCTAAAACATTCCCAAAATCTAGCTAGGGTTAACTAATAAAATCCTAACCAATTAGGACTTGAATATAGCCAAAAGAATACCAGAATTTCAGCTCCATTGCCTCCAAAATTTCATCACTCTTCACACACACACACACACACACACACACACACACACACACACACACACACTCTCTCTCTCTCTCTCTCTCTCTCTCTCTCTCTCTCTAATGAAATTTTCAGCCCAAAGCCTGCACCAAAAACCCCTCTAGCAGTCTAGCAAAAATAGCTACACAAACCCTAATCTTTCCCCTCCTAATCTCGTCCAAGAGCAGCTAGGAAATTAGCTTCCTTACTCTCTTTTCCCTCCTACTTTCGGCCACCATAGCAACCAGAAACAGTCACCAAAAACCTCCCAAAACCCAATTAAATTTCGTCCAAACCAAGGAAATCAAAAGCTGTCACCTTTTCTTATTATGATCAAGAGGCCAAAACAAGAAGCACCTCTTCCAAACCTTAAAACACCCAACCCTAACCTATCTCCTTTATCAACTAGCTCTCAAACAAACCCTAAACACTCCCTAAATCTAGAAATTTCAGCTGCCACCCTCTCTCTAAGGCTTGAGTCCATTGCAATCTCCAATCCTCTCCAAAATTAAAAGCTAAACCAAAGGTGAGTAACCCTCCAACCCTTTCAACCCGTATTCAATTAATCTTCCTCTTTTCTCCTAAAACTCGGTCATCAAGGGGCTGATTCTTCCCTTCTATTGTTGTAAATTTCCAAACAAAGGTCCAAGAGCCACCAATCAACTCTTCCTTCCAATGTAGGTTCAACCAAGCACAAAAGGCGCCACATTTGCTCTTAGTGTGTCCCGCCAAGAGGTATTTTTGGTCTCAATCTCTTTTATCTTGCATAAGGTTGATTTTATGGTGGTATTATTATGCATAGAGTTGGCATGAAAAGCATAAATAGACTAGATTGATGAGTTTGAAAGAGCAATGGAATGAACGAGGCATGTATGCCTTGAACATGATTAAATAATGCTATGATGACCTAGATCTATTGCATGGTGATTAAAGGTGAGACCTTTTGAAGAAAATATGTTCATTATATGAGATTAAGGGTGGGCGAGTATTGGAGGTCATGGCCTAGATGAGTTGATTTGATTTTAAGCATGCATAATGATGAGATGCATGATCATGGGAAGCTATAGAGATGATTTGATGAATTAATCCATCTAGATGCCATGGATGAATTAGATGAGTAATATGATCATAGGGATTCATGATGCATGATGATAGAGGGTTAATATTTGGATTCTAATTAAAGAATCATTGATTTTAGATAAGGAAGAGATTTGAAGTAAGGGGTGAACATTGCTGTGGTTGATTGCTAAGTATATTTAAGTAAGTCCCTGCATAACTGTTTTGATAAATGTTACTTATTTGCAAGCAATTTTTACAATGTTATTTGGAATTGATGTCAATATAATGTTTTGACACAAGGATTGTGCCTTGACTAAAAATGATGAGTTATATTGGATTATTGTGATACTTGGATTGGAAACGTGGATATTTTATTTTTAAAGCGAATTTACTAAATTTTATTTATTCAAACTCAAAAACGATTCTTACACTATTGTCAAACGATTTTGAAACTACTGTTATGAAAATCACGTTTTGCAATCAAATTAATTAAAGACTTTCAAAAAAGGAAAAATGATTCTACCCCTAACCGGGGAGCGTTGAGTACTCAGCGGGGGTAGGCTAGTAGTACTAGTTTTGAAGAGTAAGACTGAGTCTTCTGGCAGGAGGCCACCTCCAGAAGATAAACTCAACTTGAAGAGACGACAGTACTACTTAGTCAGGCCGGTCCGAGCTAGCATATTGGTTCATGTGGACATTGTTGATCCAGATTGGACAATCGAAATGTTGGGTGTAGAGATGTGGAGTATCTCACCTAGTGGGTGAATTCCGCACTACCCCTTTGTTGAAAGAATACATTGGGAGCTATCATAGTGGTAACCATAATATGGATTGTGTTACTATATTGTTAGATCATTTGCTAATCCCTATTTAATGAATTATGATTATGATGAAACAGTAATTGATTGTGAACTATTTTACATTTATTGAGCGAGGCTCCTTTGTATGACTGTTATTGATGAGATTGACTTGCAAACACGATTTTGTGGTTTTGATAAACCTGCATACATGAAATGGTTGTAACTGACATTTGCATACACGGGACTTACTGAGATGTCAATCTCACACATTTTATATTATAATTTCAGGGGATTGCTTACAGTGAGCAGGGCGAAGCTAGGGTTGAGCTCCAATTTATTTATTTAGTTGTGTTTTGAATTTATTTCAAGAGACGCTTGTTAGTTTTGATTTTCCAAACTTGTATAAGTTTTACTTCCAGATGTAATGGAATTATTTTTTTAATTTTATTTAGTAGTTTTCGTTTTATTTTGTACCTCGTTATAAAGACCCCTGGTTCTTTGGACGGGGCGACATCCTGCCCTATCTAGGTACCTAGGGTGTGGGGTGTTATAGGTTTTCTAGCATAGCTAGTATCATTCTTGTTAAACATTCAAGAATTTTATCCACATAATGAGACTAACTCAGAATAAAACCCTCTAATGATCTTATGATTTTAATTCCTGAAATTACATTTGCAAGTCCCATGTCTTTCATGTCAAATTTTGAATTTAACATGTTTTTGGTTGACTGAACCATTTGGTCATCACTATCAACAATAAGCATGTCATCTACATAAATACATAAAATGATATAGCCATTTTTGGTCTCTTTTGTATAAGCACACTTGTTACATTCATTGATTTTAAATCCATTGGAAGTCATTGCATTATCAAATTTCTCATGCCATTTCTTTGGTGCTTGTTTCAAGCTGTACAATAATTTTACTAACTTACAAACTTTCTTTTCTTTTCTGGGGACTTTGAAACCCTCAGGTTGTTCCATAAAAATTTCCTCATCTAGATCCCTATTTAAGAAAGCTATTTTTACATCCATTTGACGTATCTCTAAATTCCTTAAAGCTGCAATAGCAAGAATCATTCTAATAGAAGTTATTCTCGTCACAGGAGAATAAGTATCAAAGTAATCTAAACCTTCCTATTGTTTGTAACATTTGATTACAAGTCTAGCTTTATATTTGTCAATGGATCCATCGAGCTTATTTTCCTTTTAAAAATCTATTTAGACCCTAAAAGTTTACAACTAGGAGGAAGATCTACTAATGCCCAACTGTGATTCTATAGAATAGAATCTACTTCACTTCTTATGGCTTCAAAGGTTATGCTACCAGTTGTTCCACTAGAAGAATCATCAATCAATTGCTTAGAAGAAGAATTATTTGTATGATGTTCAGCTTGATTTCAAAATTGTGAGCTGTAACTCTAGGTCTTATTTTGCTAGCTCTATTCCAAATAGTAATTTCAGAAGCATGCATAAGAAATTGATAAGCATTACTATTATGTGCATAGCCAATAAAGATAAAGTCCACACTTTTAGGATGTATCTTTGTTCTCTTTGGTGTTGGAACAACTATTTTTGCAAGACACCCCCATACTCGCAAGTGTTTGTAAGATGACCGCCTTCCTTTCCATAACTCATAAGGAGTTACATCTTTCTTTTTTTGGGGTATACTATTCAATAAGTAGTCACTAGACAAAATTACTTCACCTCACATATTTTGAGGTAATCCTGAACTTATTAGTATCGCATTCATCATTTCTTTTAAAGTGCGATTTTTATGTTTAGCAACGCCATTTGATTGAGGAGAATAAGGCGGAGTTACTTCATGTATTATTCCATATTGTGCACAGAATTCTCCAATTGGTATTTCATATTCACCACCCCTATCACTTCTCAACCTTTTAATTCTCTTGTTAAGTTGATTTTCAACTTCATTCTTGTAGAGAATAAACTTCTCTACGGCTTTATCTTTGCTTTTAAGCAAATACACATAACAGTATTTCGTACTGTCATCAATAAAGGTAATAAAATAGTTATTACCACCACTTGTTTGAACTAATTTTAAGTCACAAACATCACTATGAATCAATTCAAGAGATTCGATGTTTCTTTCAATTGATTGAAATGAAGACTTAGTTAACTTTTCCTCAATACAAATTTCACATTTTCTTTTTGAAGCAATTTGGAATGAAGGAATATGATCCAAGTTAATTAATCTACGCATTGTATCATAATTAACATGTCCTAGTCTACCATGCCAAACATTGGAACACTCAAGTAAATAAGTAAAAGACTCTTTATTGATAATAGTCATTACATTCAATTTAAACAACCCATTAGTTGCATAACCTTTTCCCACATATATTCCAGATTTAGACAAAATAACTTTATTAGATTCGAACACCATGCGAAATTCATGTTTGTTCAGCAGTGACCCAGACACTGAATTCTTGCGAACTTCTAGCACATATAACATATTATTTAGAGTCAAAGTCTTGCCAGAAGTCATCTTCAATAACACATTTCCATGTCCTTCTATAGGAGCAGAGGCAGAATTCCCCATAAATACTTTTTTCTCCTTTAGAAGGTTCAAACGTAGTGAATAACTCTTTATTAGTGTAAACATACCTAGTGGCACCAGTATCAATCCACCACTCTTTTGGATTTGACCTAATAAAGTTCACTTTAGAAATAATAGCATCAAGGTTCATTTCTGAAACATCTTTAGAGATATCATCAATCATGTTTGTCTCATGATATTTCTTCTTTTTTGGGAGTCTACAATTGGCAGACTTGTGACCTATTTTTGCCACAATTAAAGCATTTTTCTTGAAACTTATGTTTCATGATTCCTCCTTTCACGCTAATTGTAGATTTGACCTTCTTTCTTTTTGACCTTTGCCCTTAGTTATGCTCCACAATATTTACCTTAGCAGCAATAGGAACAGACGGGTTATGCTCTTTGTCTTTACTTTCTTCTTCAATACGAAGTCTAACAACAAGCTCCTCCAAGTACATCTCCTTTCGCTTATGCTTAAGGTAATTCTTGAAATCCTTCTATCTAGGAGGCAACTTCTCAATAATAGCAGCCACTTGGAAGGTTTCACTTAGAACCATGCCTTCAACATGAATCTCATGTAAAATCACTTGGATTTCTTGCACTTGGCTAATAACAGTCTTAGAATCCAATATTATATAATCAAGGAATTTGCCAACAACAAATTTCTTTGTACCAGCGTCTTCCATTTTATATTTACTGCTAAGGGATTCCTATAGTGCCTTTGAAGTTTTTTTTGCACTATAAACACTGTACAAAGAGTCATTCAGGCCATTCGTGATATAATTTTAGTATAGATAATCAGAGTGCTTCCAAGTATCAACCGCATTGATGGCTTGCACATCTGTCTCTTCTTCAAGTAACTTTGGAGTATCCTCCTTCAAAAATCTCGCAAGATTCAAGGTAGTCAAATAGAATAACATTTTTTGTTGCCATCTCTTGAAGTTTGTACTATCAAACTTTTCGGGTTTCTCACTATGGTTAGAGGACACCATATGAGATTTGACCACTGAAAGCAATTGCAAAGCAGTAGCAGTCATAGAACCCAAACCATTAGAACCAACGCCGGTAGGCACATTCGAATCATTAGTTGCCATATTGAATACGTACGAATTTGTTTTAAGATTGTTAGCAAAACAGTTATAAGTAATACAGAATAATTGTTCAATATAGAAAAATAACTATTCAAAAATGGAGTAAAACTAGAATTAGGAGTAGAAGAAGATGATAATCCGAGGCTTGTGTTCAACACAATTTTCTTAAAATAGATTCAACCCTTCTTGTAAGTGTGCTCGAGGTTGAAACTGTCATTTGTTTCCTAGGATACAACAGATATGATGAAGCAGCTAACACTCAACTCTTCACCTGACAAACTAGATTAAACTAGAACACTATAAAATATGCAAGTGTCGAGATCAAAAGAGAGAAAGCTTTTCCAGGTTTTTCCTTTTTCTATCAAAAATAGAATAGGAGATGCCTATTTATAGACTAGGCAATTGGTAGGATCATGAATATGACATGAGTTATAGATATAAAGAGTTAAATGTTACAAACTCATTGTAACTCCCACTATCTCCATAAGTTTTTGGTAACCACTTCCCCACTGCCTCAATAACTCTGGAGGTTATGGAAGATCATGGTTAGTAACTCTAGAGATCATGGGTTGTAGGTTATGATATACTTCCTACTTTCTCATCATTTATGGGTGCCTCATTTTTGAAATAATTTTTCATTCACCCATCACATACCAATTTCCAATAGAGCTTTCACTGTTTCTTTCTTGTCTAAATAGAAGATCAATCTCAGTAGCCAATGAAATTCCTTATCCATTACTCTAGCTGACTGAAATATGTGAAAGTTGAAGATAAACTACTAGTCTTCTTAAAACTCTAATACCCATCTTCCCATCTAGATAGATTTTTTGTTCATTTAAACTGCTTCACTTAGACACCAAACCCCAACAAAATTTCAGCCAACACACACCTACGCACACAGCTGAAAAGCTTTCCTCAATTGCACTAAATATTAGCAGTGACTTCAGCCTTCACTTTCACACATAATACAACAACCAAAACACAATCTCTCTCAAACTTTTCTCTCGGCCTATTCAAGCTTTCTAGACACCAAAGCCATCAAAAAAATTCATTCAAGCATCAAACCATAGCCAGATTTCGGTCATAGAAGTTTGTATAAGACCAAAGCATGCACGCACTATTGCCTTATGGTTTTCCCATTGACAAACGAAGCAAAGTAGTGTACACAGCCTTTTCTTTTCTCCCAAGAACCGAGACACAAGAGAAACCCTTGGTGATTTCTCTTCTCTTCAAACTCTCTCACTCATAGCATTCTTCAACTCTTCAAGGTAAAACCCTTGTTTTTCTTTCTGTTAGGGGCCAATTTCTTCGCCTTTTCTCATGCAATCACAGGGAAAATCCCTAGAAGAATCTAACTGAGTCCATCTCCTATTCTCAACGGATTTAACTTGATTATTAAGAAGTCGTCATACGGTATCATAGATCTACGCTACTAGGAGGTAAACTATACATCCTATTTAAGATATTTGCATGGATGATTCGGTTGGTTTAATATCATGGGTTGGTAAGGTCACAATCATTGCGTATAATTGAGTAAGACCCTTATGGACTTTTATTATGAATTTAAGTTGAAGGAGACTGATGTGTAATATATATTATTGTCCATAGTTTTTGTTAGTTGATTTTTTTGTGGCACATATTGATTACAAATTATTTCTATTAATATTAACATTACTAATGTTATTATTATTATTTTTATTCTTATTGATATTATTACTATTATTATTAACATTATTATTGTTATTATTATTATTATTATTTGTATTCTTATTGATATTATTACTATTATTATTAACATTATTATTATTATTATTATTATTATTATTATTATTATTATTATCTCTATTATTTTTATTATTAATAATATTATTTTTTTATTATTACTATTATTAGTAGTATTAGTATTAAGTTGGTACTATTCTTGTGATCTACTAGTATTTAATATTATTATACTCAAATCATCTCTCATGAAAAGATTTATCCAATGAATGACTTACTAAATATAAAATATCAACTATTTTCGAATTATTTACTTCCTACTAAACCATCTATATGTTATACATTCATTTACGTGGTCCTTTAATTATTTATTATTTACTTACTCATTAATATTTATTTATTTATAAACAAAATTTATTTTAATTAACTAATTAAATATTTATTTATTTACTCAGTCATCCATCCGTTTACTTATGATTAGCTTATTGTTTAGTAATTGCCTTAGTCTATATTAAATGGTTGGTGTAGATTATTTTGTCTATGGTATGCTATGTTTGAGGTGAAGACAATAGTTGGTATAAATCATTTGAAGACTCAATGTTGGTAGCTGAGCTATTTGATATCTCGATGATAGTAGTTAGACTATTTTTTATTATGTCAGTGTAAGGATCATATAGAAGTTTATGACATGATCTTTGTATTTTCTCTGAACGGGACTAAGTCCAGTTGAACGGACCGTCGGAAAAACCTCTTATCTGTGAGACTAAGAAATCAAGTAAGTCATTTCATTAAATGTTTGACATAAAAGCTCTGAATTCCAAGTCGTTTTGGAAATGTTCCTTATCTCAATGACATGGATATCTGGAATGCAAGCATGACGTAATCATGTTCTGTGGTTGAAAAAAATTTGAGTGAAAAGTAAAAATTTCTTAATCCCATCTTTAAAATTTACACTACTAGGTTCAAAAGGAAATTTCAATTGTGACAAATCTTTTGAAGGGATAAGTAGTGATTCTCATGTTTACACACTGTTTAGACATAATTTACATCTTTGTGGTAAAAACTTGAATTGTATGTCTAAAAAAGTGTTACGGAAGAGGGGTCATGCATGTACATTCATTGCAACTATTATTTTTTATGAACTCTCCATTTTTTAAAAAACCTCCATTCTTTCTACACTCATCATGACTATCTTCTACTTTGAGCTTTAATTTCTTTTACAAAGGTTTGATGAGGAAGAATGATAAGCGAAAAGAGCTTTTATCTTGGTTTTGTATTTGGAGTTGTTAGGTGTTATTTCGCCCAAATAAGGAAAATTTTTTTCATCTTAAGTGTAGAAAAGTGAGTCATGTCTTTATTTACTTAGGATTTTTATTCGTATTTTTCTTTAGTTTGTTTTCTTTTAATTAGGTGTGTATTTCTTTTGTTATTATTTTCTTTGAGCTTTTATTTGTGTTTTCTTTTGTAAGTCGGAATAAAGTCTTTTTGAACAAGCTCTTCTATTCTTTTCCAAGTTCATATTATTGGGAACTTATTGCACTTAGGGAGTATTACTTAACTTTCTACCTTCTTTATCATTTTTTGTCCATTTAGAGATGCTTTATTGTGTTAATTTTTGGCCAATGAGGATATTGTCCAGTTTAAATGTGGGGGAGTGGTTTAGTAATATTCTTTGTCTAAATTTTTATCAAATATCTTACTGTTTTCTCAGTATCAAACAATTTTGTTGAAAATTTAAAAATTTAACAACTTTTCAACTTTGAAAATTTGGAAATTGTGGAGCTAAATTGAGCTTATTTGTTAATAATGAATTTTGATTTTCTTTTTGACTTTGGATATAAATTTTTCATTCATTATGATTTGATTTTTATTAAAAGGTACACTTGTGTATTCAGTTGGATTTTGCTAAGTCTTAAGAATTTAAGTTAGCCTTGGTTATATGTAGCATTTGATTTTTGTTTTATTCTTTAAGTTTACATGTGGATGATATGATGAAATATAGGAAGAGTTATTGATTAATTCTTGTATTATAGATTTAAAAATTGCTTGACTTTGAGTTGTGGATAAGGAATGTGAGGAAAAAAATTTTGTGTGAAAAGAAAAAAATATGATTTGAATAGTTTTTTTTTCATATTTTGAAAAAAAAAAGAGAAAAAGACATTTTGCTGAAAAGAGGATTATATGGAGAGAAGTAGCAAGTATTGTTCAGTGCACTCTCTTGAGGCTATCCTAAAGGCAAGAAAGAGCAAAGAAAGCATTTTCTAAGAAAAATGATGAAAAATAATGTATAATGACTATAAGGGGGCCAATACGGTGTATGGAGAGAAATTCATTCATCTGTGGCTATCAATTTCCTAAGTCATTAAAAAAAAAAAAAAGGAGAAAGTGGAGTGTTTTTCTTATCTCATTATTTGAGTTGAGTAAGTTTGAGTTTATAATGCTGGAATTGGTTAAATGACTTGACTTGTATGATTTATGTTATCTCTGTTTTTGCTTGAGGAGTAGGATAATTTTCTTGTACTAGATATAAGCTCGTTTAAATTAACTTTGATGGCCTTGGGATTATTTAATTTAATACATGAGTTTAAAAGGTTTTAAAAGGGTTGATTGAATGATAAGTTTGTATTTGAGGGTGGAAGAAGATTATTCTTTTTTTTATGGATGAATAAGTTGAAAAGTGATTTTGTATTAAGCCATTTGCTTAGTGTTTTAATTCTTATTTGCTTGAGGACAAGCAAAAGTTTAAGTATGAGGGTATGTGATAGGGGCTAAAATCATCACTATTTTCCTAGTTATTTGAGGTTAATTTGAAATACTTTTGTTGTAATAACTAGGCACATTCCTTTCTATTTGATATTTTGCTTGTAAAAAGTGTTTTTGACAAATTTGTGCAGATTTAAGTGGATTTCAAGCAAAAAAAATGAAAGATTCCAGATTGGACTCAGCACTATCTCCAGTTAAGGCACAGACGCTAAGTCTACTATGGAAAAGCAATAATTTTGAGGAGAAACAGATTGGACCCGGTGCCAGGTGGGTTGAATAGACCCATCGCTAGGTTTTTGATCAATGTCGGTGGGTTTTCCTTTTCAGAGCAGATTTTGACAATTTCAGTTTGATTCTTTTAGGAACTCTTTCGACGATGGAAAAGGACTCTTCTACACACTTTTTGGTAATTAAAACTCTAATAAATATAAGAGAATAACATCTCTAAACCCGTATTCCCATTTGGAATTTGCAAACTCATAGGAAACTCATAGAGAAACACTAAGATTTAGGAGGATCAAAGGAAAAT
This sequence comes from Voacanga thouarsii, assembly GCA_026120185.1. NCBI lineage: Eukaryota > Viridiplantae > Streptophyta > Magnoliopsida > Gentianales > Apocynaceae > Voacanga > Voacanga thouarsii. Next base: position 143,109 of record JANUWF010002171.1, read on the forward strand.
TCTTGGAGAAGACCTCCTCATGAAGGTTTCAAGGAAGAAGAAAGCTTACTTATCTATGAGTGATTTTTTTTCTCTTCTTTATAATTTATTGATTATTTGAGTTTTAATTATTTTAATTGTATTTAGAGGATGTGATAAACTTTAGAGGGAAGGGAGGTGAATAAGGTTTATGACAAACAATTGTAAACCTTTAAGATCTTCTAAAAATCTTAAGGCAAGAACTAACAAAGTGAGTGAGCCAAAAAAAGTATTATCCGAGCAGCTTTGAATATGCTGCTAAAGAACTTTTAAAGCTCCACTAAATGATGGAAAGAAGATCTATATTAAGATGGGTAAATTAGGCAACAATAACAAATTCACCAAACTACACAAAGTCTTTGATTAAATTAATGAATGCAAAGAGGAGTGCAATACTTGTGTTCACAATGACAAATTTGCTTTGTGGTTGTAGAAGTACAGATAGGAATCTTTTCAAACAACACTAAAAGACGAAAGGATGGTCTATTTTAAAGATGGATAGTTGAGATAACAAAAAGAGACTTACTATAGAACAATAAAATCTTTAAGGTCAATCAATAGTTGCAGAGATAAGGATAGACTTCTTTGATCTAATAACCAGAGAAAATGCAGCGACAAAGTAGAAAAAATGTAGAAGAAAAAACCCAAGAATGTATAGTGGTTCGATCCTCAACTGATCTACATCTACTCCCTTAAGTACCCACTTAAGGATTTCAACACAATCACTAAAACCTTTTTCCCAAATCATTGGTGATAGGCAACACCAATCTTATACAAGAGGGTCACCAACCTTGGTTTTACACCCAACCTCTTGAACACAACAATCAAGACTCACACCAACTGAATTTTACTTCCTTAACCATGATACACAACAAATTGAGGCTCACCCAAACTGGGTTTTACCTTCTCAACCTTGATACAAATTAGAATGAAGGAAAGTTTACAGAAATAGCTCATAGATTTGAGCAGATTGTGAATAGATAAGCGCCAACACCTTTTACTTTTTGAAGCAATTCTATTTCACTTTGAAGCACAATGAAAAGTGAGAATTTTGTATTCTAAATCTGCTTATGAGAGAGATAGCAGAAAAATCTGCTTCAAAATCGAGTTTTAAAGGCTTTTATAGGAGCAAAAAGTGACATAGCAACTGCTAGTAACGACCTGTTTTCGCTATTGGATTTTTCAGAGTTTTGGACTCAAAGATCGGAAGAAGGTGCATGCAAAAGGTGAGTCCCAAATGACACTGTTTTAGGCAAAAACAATTTGACACTGTTCCTGTTAGTGTTGTGCCCTAAAGGCAATCACTTGTATATTATATATGACACATTTTTATTTTAATAAAAGGCATTATTTATCTTACAGTTTCTTTTGTTTACTTTTAAGTAATATAACTATTCGATAAAGTCTCTAGTACAACACTGTGTTAAGAAAATAATGATAGAGATTATGATATGAGATTCTTACTACACTGTATAATGTTAGTACTTAAATAGTCCTTACTCGTAGTATTAATGAGACTGGACATCATTAATGCATTAAGACTAGCATGTGTTAGACTTTCTGATTTGATCAAGCGGTGGTTCTCATATCTGTGAATATTGAGATACTCAAAGTTAACACATGGATGCTTGTTAATGGAACAAGTTCATTGGATGACCTAGCTTTGAGATAATCACATGGATAACTATTTAGTGCCAGTGATATAATCTCAATATGGCAAACGTGCAAGTATTCTTAGACTTGAGATCTCCACGGTACTTTATTTGCTGAGCATTGTACTTTGATTCCAATCTCTGGAGCTCGATCGAGGGCCACCTATGGGATGGATATTGGGTATATTGTGAGGTAAACGAAAGTAGTTGAGAAGGTCAATAAAGGATTCACCACTCCTAATAGTAGGGGCGAATATCTCACGGCCACTTGTAGAAATTACTATTCGAGAAGTCCTTGGCCAAGACGATTGTGTATTGAAAATAGTTTCAATTGACACATATCTAGAGTAGTGTGTTCTTGGTACAAGTACTATTGTATTCGGGCCAGAATTAATTCTGGAGGGAGTTGGCACTAATTTCGTACTCCAAACCGAATGAGATATTGTATGGTGAAAGGAGTTAATTGCACTGAAGTTTATTATTGAAGGGTTTATGTCAAGCCACTTGACTTTCTAGACTCTTGGGTGGTCATGATGTGTTGCTAGATACCGCTCATGATATGGGAATATGGGTTTATTAGTTGATGAATTAATAAACCAATCCTGATTAGAATTAATAGGATTAATTCTAATTAATTATGGATTATTAATCTCAAAGACGTTTGGATTAATTCATATTCGCTACCAATTGACCGGGAAACCTAATAGGTCACACATAATAGAGGATTATATACTCAAGATGTTATTTGATAACATAGTGGGGTTAATTGCGAGAAAGAGAAGTTGTTGTGGATAAATTATAATTAGCTATAATTTATGGTCCAAATTGTAATTGTGAGAACTTGATGTTTCCAATTACAATTAGGGAATTCTAATAGGACTAGAATTCTCAATTTTTGGTAGTTTTTTTTTTTTTTTTGGTGTTATATGTTGATATGGCCGCCAACCCTAGCTGTGGGTAATACACACGATCCTCTCTCTCTCTCTCTCTCTCTCTCTCTCTCTCTCTCTCTCTCATTTTGCTGAAAACGTGAAGAACCCTAGCCACCATCTTTTTCCTCTAGCACAGAAAATCTTGGTGCTTGAGTGTATCCTCTGTGTAGATTACTATTAGAGATAATCACACACTGTGATTATAGTGGTTGGACGTTTAACTCTCATAGAGTTTGATCAAGAGGATTGCTGGATCGCGCCTCGACTTGAAGAAGAAAACTTTTGTTCTTCGAACGATCAAACAAAGGTAAAAAGCTATTATCTTTGATCTATTTATGTCTTGTTTTCCACACATATGCAGATTCTAGGATGGTATCTCGTTTTATTTTTTACTGCACCATATAGGATACGAGCCTGAGATACCCAACAGTTCCAAAGTTTTGGATGAAGCTTTTGGATGCAGAGTCCATCTAAACTATTCAATCCAAACATCTAAAAGCTTACTCTTTGAAATTATTTTATTTGTGTGCTTCAAGATAGAAATAAACTAAATCATAAGGTAAAGGAGACATAGAAATTTACATAGAATACCTTTAACAAACGATTCCTAATCTAAAGTTCTTTCACATGGACTTTATGATATTGCAAGCTCTTAAGTTGAAGTCGTACTTAATCAACCACTTCTTTGGATTCCATTTGCTTAAGAGCTGCTTAGCAGTGTCATTTGCATGCTTTGAAAGAACTGAGGTTGAATATGTCCTATCACATATAGATCATATAAGTTAGTCCTCATCAATGTTTGTCATGAGTCAAAACACGAGAGAATGCCCTTAGGGCTAACAATATCCTCATTTTTGAGTGAAAACACGAGAGAATGCCCTTATGACATGAAAACAATGATATATACAGTGCGGACATATTAGACCGAGAGAAATAAGAATATTTTTAACTGAAATGCATTATCTCATTATAGGACTCAAAGATTGCTTGTGAGATTAAGATAAGAAAATTAAGCATATACTCACAAACATGGCTCAATAAGCCTATGACCCAACTTACCTCCATTTCCTCCTTCCTTACATCAAATGACTATTTCATAGGGAAATAGTTGCATAAAGGTAACGAGAAAAATATATAGTTATATACATAAAGGAGTGTAGAAGATAAATCATGAGATATAATACTCCCTCTTTGTGTGTGCATATATGAACAAAAGATATAGAGCTATGAAGTGCATTTTAAAAATAAGACTGGATCCCAAAATTTTGGACTTTCAAAACATGCATCCAAAATGGGATAAAATTAGGTAGAAGCTTAGCCTTTTAAAAGGTCAATTTTGGACCTCTATTTTGGATTGAAGAAATGTGGGTCCAAAACTCCCCATGTATATGTATAGGGTAAAAAAGATTTTTCACAAAGATAGATAAGAGGTTTTCAGCCCAACCTAGTTTTCTCAAGGTATTTCGACACAAGGAATTTTCTATGCAACCAAAATACACACACACACACACACACACACACACACACTCACACACACACACACACACACACACACACTACACAATTTTCTTAAGCACAAATATCCTTATCATCCGAATATTTTAGCATAATGCGCATCACAACCATTTTCATAATCACATGACAATGCTAAGTGAAATAAGGCATATTTCAAGTTCTCAATCCATATTTAGGAGAAAAAAATTTATATCAAATTCACTTAGACACACATCCAAAACTCTTCAAACAGATTTCTAAATTCAACAGATAAAAGACATTCAAAATCAATCCTATCATAATCTATCAACATAAACCCATCATGATAGTCATAATTTTCTCATCACACAATTCAAATAATAGCTATGCTGATCTCAAAACAATTCACAAAATAATGCTTCTTTACTCAAGGCACAATAGTCATCAAAGCTACAATCATAGTCACTACTAAGTCACAAATCTCATTTCAAGTTCACAATCCATATTTATAAGGGTAAAAACCAGCGAGAGAGATATCATGATAGAAATCTAAATTTGCACAACACAATATTTGATCAACCCAAATCCTAAAAATGTATTTCACAAAATCACAAGCTTATCTTTTCAGTCTCCACATCACAATCTCCTCTTAGTCCACAATATAGTCTTCATAACCACATCAAATCATCAATTCACAATCCCTCAACAATATATTTTCTCCCCCTTTGTCATCAATAAAAAATAATAACAATAAGCAGTAGAGAAGCAACAAGAGGTAAGCAATAGTAAATTAGCAATAATATCAGGAGAATGCCCAGAATAGGGACAACAATAAGGAATGAGCAACATTAGCAATAATAATAATAATCAGTAAGAGACTAGCAGTAAGATCAGTTAATGACCAAAATAAAGGTGTTCATGAAAATATAGTGCAAAGAGCATGAAATTTGGCAGAATAAAGTTGTCTAATTAGAATAAAAGTTGGCAGAGGATGTCATCAATCATCGGTCTTCATATGCCACATCTTATGGAATGAGCTGTCGAGTGCAACTAATTTATCTTGCTTGGGAACTTTCTTGTCAACATTAGGTGCAGTAGCTGCGTGTTCAACAGTGGGCACCTTTCTTTCTCATTCTCTTGCTCACTCTTCTTCTCTGGCTAAACATCAGTTTCTTCCCATGTTGAAGGAATGATAGGTTCATGATCTGGTACGGGTGGAGGAACTTGTTCAGTCGAATTGCCTACAACTTCCTATTACTTTCCTTCCATATTTGTTAGTCTATTTTCTAAATTTTTCAGTTCACATTTGACTTCTGCACTTAGACTATCTAGCTTGGTGGATAGTAGATTTATAGCATCCAAAATACTCTAAATTATTCTACTTTCGTAAGTTTTTTGCTTCTCTCTACTTGATGTTTTCCCTTGAATTTCAGTCTTAGCTTTTCTTTTTGTTCGTCCTGATGTAGCGGATTTTCTTTGGCCTTCACCAATTTTTCTTCCTCTTCTTCAGTGGCCAAGTAATATCCATTGATTATCCGTTTGAATGGACCCCATTTTCTCAAATGAGTCTCTACTGTAGATGTTTACGTTGTAGTGCTTAGGGGCAATCGTACTTAAATCAACATTGAAGTACTTCAATAGCTTGGTGAGAAGGTTTTCAAAAAGTAGTGCTTTGTTTGATGTGTGCTGAGATTGGGTCATCAATTTCACAACTAGAAACCTAAAGTTAATTTGTTTTCCTTCTGATAGAGCCAGCATCAACACCATTTGCAAAATACTTATAAATGTCTTGTGGCCCAAAAATAGGTATCACCATGGTTGAGACCATGTGATGTAGTAGTCTCCCCATTCCATTTAACCTTTTAGCATTTCAATCACTTGAATTTCTAAAGCTCTTGGCACCAGTAAATTTCATCTCAAATCGACTTAGTAAAAAATTCGAAAATTTTCAAAGGGTTTGTTCATTTCGAAAAATTGTACTCCACCGTCTCTGACATAAAAAGAGTCTGTTTAACATACGGTAGTCAAACTCGAAGTTCACTTCTCCAACTCTAGACATACCACTGCACAATAAATCCATTCACTATTTTTTCATGTCGTCCCTTTTTCATATTAGCATAGAACTCTCAAACCAGTGTAGTGTATAGTTTTTTGCATTCACAAATAGTGAAAACTCCTAACCACTAATTCAAACAAACCCAAAATGCACACATAATTTAAAAATGCCTCAGTATCAACCCGATATCCAGTAACGGCAGTCCTATTCCTCGACAGCCAGTCATAAACATAGATTTATATTTTAAGTCAAGAAATCGGAGTATCTAAGTGTCCATGGTTTCCTCTTCTAGATTTTGTTTTGTTAATGTGGTTTGAGGAGTTGGTTCATCAATGGCAACTCCTTTTTCCTTCTTCTTTGCAGATATCGGTCTAGCATTAACTGATTTCTTTTTTATTATCTTTTATTTCTTGATCTCCTTTTTTATTAGCTCGGCCCCTTTTTTTGGTTTTGGAGTTTTACCTATGGCGAACAGGATTGGAGGGTTTGATTTTTCAGGTTTTTGGCGAGAGAACGAAGGCCAGAGGAAAGAGAAAAGTTCCAAGACAAATGACAATTTTTTTGATTTTTTAAAAATCAAATGGATTTGAATGCTTTTTGAGGTTTACGAGGCATTGAAGAGAATAAGTACAATTCAGTATATTTGAGAAAGGTGATTTTTGAAAATATGTAAATATATTCTAATAAGAAGAGAGAAAGTGTTGCGGTTGAAAAAAAAAGCAGGAATATTTAGAATTTAAAAGATTTGAACATTTTAGACGCAGATTGTCCATCTGATTTCCTTATCCAAAAGGTCTGTCTCACGTGATCCAAAGATATTGTGAGTTTTAACTTAAAATACAGTTCAAGTCCTATATCCCATATCTTCATCCAAAATCAGAAGGTCTTCAGGAATTCTGCAAGAATAAACAGCTAATCTCTGGCAAAATCATTAGTTACATAATCTGGTAATTCCCAAACCTCTCCTCACATGATCGAATCGTTCTTTAGCCAGTGGTTTGTGAATATATCAATTTCTTTTGCTTCGTTCATTTCAAACCTTCAGAGCAGTTCCTTGGCATATTTGGCTTGATTTTGGAATATATTATCTATGGGTTGCTTGATTTATAATCTGAAGATGAAATTAAATTCTCCCATCATACTCAACTCAAACTCTCACTGTATTGTCTTAATAAATTTCTTGCATAGAGATTCATTCGTAACTCCAAGGATAATATCATCAACATGGATTTGAATAGTAAGAAGGTCTTTAGAATTTTCAGGTTTAAAGAGCGAAATCGTATCAATCAATCCTCTTGAAAAACCTTTTGAGCGTAGAAATCCACTAAGTCTTACATACCAAGCACGAGGAGGTTGTTTTAAACCCTAAAGAATTTTGAAAAGTTTAAAGACATGGTTTGAAAAATATTCGTGAATAAGACCAGAAGGTTGTTCTATATATACTTCTTCTTCAATAAAATCATTTAAGAAATCACTTTTGACATCCATTTGATAGAGCATAAAACCTTTGAAGGCTGCGAAAACAAACAACATTCTAATGGATTCTAATCGAGTAATGGGAGTAAAAGTTTCATCATATTAAATGCCCTCTTCTTGATTGAATCCTTGAGTAACTAATCTAGCTTTATTTCTAATAATAATACCATGCTCATCAAGTTTGTTTTTGAAAACCCACTTGGTACCAATTTTAGCATGGTCAAGTGGTTTATGGACAAGCTTCCAAACTTAATTCCTTTCAAATTGGTTCATCTTTTCTTACATGGCCATAATCCAAAAATTCATCATGCAAGGCTGCATCAATACAATTAGATTCAGTTCTAGAAACTAGAGCAAAAATTATTAACATATTACCGTTTAGTTTTGACTTCACAGTTAGGATCACCAATGATCTATTCTTTTGGATGGACAATTTTGTACTTCCAAACTTTTGGCAGATTCTAATCAGTGTGCTCGACAATTCTTGCTTGTTTTCTTCAATTTGTTGTTCCTCTAGTTCTTCTTCTTTGACATGGTTGTCAAGTGATGGAATTTCATGATGTTCAATGCCATTTTTCTTTAAGCTACCTACACCATTGCCATCTTTTTGTGCAAAAGATAAGGTCCAAGTGAATTTGAAAAATCATCCACTAATACATAAGTATACCTCTTTCCATCTAGGCTAGTGGTCCTCATTAATTCAAACAAATGCATATGTATTACCTTAAGAGGTTTTGACACTGAAATCATTTTATTAGATTTGAAATATGTCTCGGTTTGTTTTCCAAATTGGCAAGAATCATACAATTAGTTTTTGTCAAATATCATTTTAGACAGTCCTTTCTCACGCTCTTTTAAGGACAATCTATTTAACAAATCAATAGAGATATGGCCTAACCTTCTATGCTAAAGGTAGCCATCAATATTATATATGAAAAAGCATTTTCCTTCATGAGCAGTAGGATCATCATTGACATTACCAATACAGTTGGTGAAAAAAATGATTTCATCACAAAAATTATCAATGATAGTGCATGAATCTTTTTCAAAAATAACCTTGCAGCCATTGTCACATAAATGATTAATACTAACCAAGTTGTACTTTAATTTATCAATCAATAATAGTTTCTTAATAATGATGCAGGATCCCTTACCAACATTACCTATACTGAGTATTTTCTCTTTTTTCTTATCTCTAAATGTGACAAATCCATCATTTGCAGTTTGAAGGTCATCCATTAGTGTAGCATTTCCCATCATGTGTTTTGAGCATCCATTATCCAAGAACCATTTTGTGGAGCTCAATTTTTGTAGTTAGTGTACCTACTCATGAGATGGAAGAATGGCTTTTGGTACCCACATGTTCTTGGGTCCACGGGGTTTAGTACTGGTTCCTCTAATTTTTCAAACTGTTTTTGCACCGGATTCCACTTTCTTCTTAATATGACACCTAGATGCTTTACGTCTAGACTTTTCACAGTATGTGCAACAAATATGTGTGATATATGATGAAGCAGCTTTTACAAAATAAGATTTTTAATTTCCAGCTTTGATCTCATGCCTATAGCCTAGACTATTTTGGTTTCCAGCTATGTGTGGTGCGCCAAGCAATTTTTCCAAATTGTTTTTGCCATTTGTAAATTTTTCAATGCATGTAGTGAGATCATCGACTCTATTTTTTATATCATCAAAATTACAACAACAACAACAACAAACTAAAGCCTTAATCCTAAGTAACTTGGGGTCGGCTATATAAACCAAAGTCAAGCAATGTGTGGTCATCCACCTGAATCCTTTCTTGCCACTTCCTTCTATCAAACATTATACTCTCATCCAAATCTAACAAAGATATATCTCTCCTAATCACCTCAATCCATGTTGTTTTAGGCATACCTCTACCTCTGTCTAACCTATCCTGCCTCACTCTCTCTATCATCCTAACAGGAGCTTCCTTCTGTCTTCTTTGAACATGTCCAAACCAACGTAGACGATTTTCTCTTATCTTTTCCTCAATAGATGCAACTCCCACCTTTTTCCTAATGGTTTCATTTCTAACTCTATCATTTCTAGTATATCCACACATCCACCGTAACATACGCATCTCAGCTACTTTCATTTTTTGAATATGACACATTTTAGCTGCCCAACATTCCTGACCATATAACAAAACAGGTCTTACGGTTGTCCTGTAGAACTTTCTCTTTAGATTCAATGGTACATTACGATCACATAAAATACCAATCGCACTCCTCTATATCAACTAACCCGCCTTAACTCGGTGTGCAATGTTGCTATCAAGCTCTTCGTCTTTCGGAATAATAGATCCTAGATATCAGAAGCAATCAGATAATATTATATCTTTACCTTCCAAAGTTACACTCTGGACTATGTTTATGCTATCACTAAACTTGCATTCCATATATTCTATTTTACTCATACTAATTCTGAAGCTCTTGGATTCCAATGTCTACCGCCACAACTCCAATTTCGCATTTACACCAACTTTAGTCTATCAATCAACACAATATTATCCGCAAACAATATACATGATGCATATTTATTTGGGTATAAAAATCATATAAAAATAAGTACATTCTCAATCAAGTTTAAATTAAAATGTTAACCCCAAATTACACATATGAGCAAGCGTACTCATCATTAACATAGCATAGGGTTCAAACGAGTGTCGATCCTCAAGGAACAAGTATGCATTAATCACTTTTCTTTCATTGTTTAACCGACTTAATAAAGTGAAAACAAAATGAAATGAAACAAAAGAAAGTAAAAATAAAAATATACACATGTCAAGGATGGAAAAGTATGTAACTTAAACCATTATTTTCACAATCATGATCTTAAAGGACTTAATCGTTATCATAATTAATTATTCTCTTGGCATCATGAAGAATTAAGATAGATTCACATCTTTTTCAATCCATGAAATCACTACCTTCTAGATAAATTAGAATCACTTGGTCTCGTCTCAACTAACTCATCCAAAAGATGCATTAAACACAATCTTTGATTAAATTTCCTTGGTCTCGGCAAATTTTAAACATGAAATTAACCAATGAATCCTTGGTCTCGGCAAACATCAATTAACCTTTAATTACCTAGTTCTCATCAATTAACCTCCTTGGTCTTAGCGAGTTAATAGACAACAAATATGAAATCAATAAATTGAAATCACCATCAACCCCTTTGGTCTCAGCAAGTTAATGGAAAGAACCAACCAATTAATCTCGTAATAAGCACAAATAATTAAATACCAAGAAGAACAATCAACTAATCAAAAGATCAAATAACTCTAAAAATCATAAATACCTAAAACAATGTCAAATTATAATAAAACAATTAACACATCATTGTCCAAGAAAAAGAAAACAAAGTAAAAGAAAGCACTCATAGACAAGCCTCATTCTTCTTCCTCTGAAGACCTTCTTGCACAATCCTCCTTGATTTGAAGAATTCCTCATTTGATTTGAGTGATTTTCTATGATAACCTATGAATTCCCCCTTTTCTCTTTTGTTTTCCATCTATTTACAGGCTTAGGAAGTGCCTAAACTCGTTGGTGCAAGGTTCTTGGCCGAGTAGAAGTATAAAAATACCAAAATTCTGTAAATTACCAAAAATCGCATGCAAAAATCAAAATCATGTCTTATCCTCAAGGCATAGCCAGGGTGCCAGTTGTGTTCTATTTCTTCCGTTGCTCATCAATTTTGCTTGATTTCAGCAAAATGTAGTCCAGGGTACAGCCGGCGCCACCTTGGCTGCTAGAGCCAGCGCCGGTTTGGTTCTATTCTGGTCTTGTTTCAACCATTTTTTGTTGTCTCGAAGTGCGTGTTAACAGCTTATGGCCGGCGCCAGTTCCTCTGCCCTATCCGGCACCGCCTCTATTCTGTTTTTGCTCTATTTTACCCCTGAAATATGAAATAATGAATAAAATACCTTTCTAAAGGTGAAATCTCAAATATGAAGGAATATGACTAGTTATTGAACAAAATGTATCACAAAAGAACCTCAAATAACTAGAAAAAATATTAATAATTTAGCCCCAATCAATACACCATGGCACAACCTCTTGTATAGTGCAAGTCAACTCATCCATAATAGCTACAAAAAGAAAAGGGCTAAGTGCTGATCCTTAATGCACCCCAATAGTAATAGGGAACTCTGCAGTCACTCCGGCACAAGTCCTTACACTTGCACATGTTCCCTCATACATATCTTTAATAAGAGTAATATACTTTATTGATACACCTTTCTTGGCCAGTACCCACCAAACTACTTCTCTAGGCACCTTGTAATAGGCTTTCTCCAGGTTAATAAATACCATATGTAAATCTTTCTTTCTTTCCATATAATATTCAATCATTTGTCGTAATAAATGAATTGCCTCCGTAGTGGAACACCCAGGCATAAAACCAAACTGATTATCTGAAATTTGTATAATACCCTGTAACCTCTGTTTAATCACTCTATTCCAAAACTTCATAATATGATTCATGAGTTTAATCCCACGGTAATTGGCATAATCTTGAACATCCCCTTTATTCTTGTATAGAGGAATCAGAGTACTCTTCCTCCACTCTATAGGCATCTTATTAACTCTATATATCTTATTGAATAGATTTGTCAGTCATGTAATACCTATCTCTCCTAAACACTTCCAAACCTTGATCGGTATACCATCCGATTCTACTGCTTTTTTTAGACTCATCCTTTTAAGGGCATCTCGGACTTCATGCTTTTGAATACGACGAATCCATGCACGGTTAACCTCTTCATTCGAAATCTCCAGGCTACCTACACTCGGAACTTGGACTTGACTCCTGCTAAATAACTTATTAAAATACGATCTCCATCTCTCCTTTATTTCTTCGTCCTTAGCTATAACTCTGTGGTTGTCGTCTTTTACACATTTCACCACACTTATATCTCTCGTCTTCTTTTTCCCTGTAACGCGCCAGTCTATATATATTCTTCTTCCCATCTTTGATATCTAACTTTTCATATAAATCCTTGTAAACTATGGATCTTCTTTTTCTAACAGCTTCTTTAGCTTTTCTTCGCACGACCTTATATTTCTCAAAATTCTCATTACTCCTACACTTCTTTAAGTTTCTATAGCACTCTCTTTTACTCCTTACGACTTCTTTCACTTTGTTGTTCCACCATGACATGTCCTTATTTAGAGGTACTTTTCCTTTAGATTCCCTAACCACTTCCTTAACTACTGTCCTAATATATTGAGCAATATTTCTCCACATAGTATCTGGATCCGAATCCATATAAGATGACCAGTTATCCGCCTCAACTACCTTATTGACAAAGGCTATTATTTCATCCGCTTGAAGCTTCCACAACTTGATCCTAGGGTCAACCCGAAGATTCCGTTGCTTACTCTTTTTCCTAAAATTAAAATCGAGGACCAACAGCCTGTGTTGCATAACTACACTCTCGCCTGGAAAAACTTTATAATCCGTACAACCACTACGAAACCTACGTCTCATAATAAAGAAGTCTATCTGATTGGTATTTAACCTACTTCTAAAGGTCACTAAGTGAGAATCTCTCTTTTAAAGCAGGTGTTTGCTATAGTTAAATCATAGGCCAAGGCAAACTCAAGAATAGCAGTTTCTGCTTCGTTCTTAGCTCCAAAACCCTAACCTCCATGAACACTCTCAAACGTGCTCTGATCAGTATCCACATGTCCATTTAGATCACCACCAATGAAAAGCTTTTCTGCACACGGTACACTCTGAACAATATCATCTAAATCATCCCAAAACTGTTGTCTAACCAAATCATCGAGTCCCACTTACAGTGCATACGCACTAATAATAGTAGTAATCTTGCCTCCAATCATGATCTTGATTTTCAAAATCCTATCACTCTTCCTTTGTACTTCAACCACATCATCAATAAACTTACGGTCAATAATAATCCCGACTCTATTTCTATTCCGAACTCTACCTGAATACCAAAGCTTATAACCCTATGGAGCTACTACTCTCGCCTTTTCACCTACCCACTTGGTTTCCTAAAGACAAAAAATGCTAATGTTTCTCCTCTGCATTACCTTAATTAGTTCTGTCAATCTACCAGTCAAAGATCCTATCCCTATAGACTATTTTTTTTACCCTACACCCTTGCATATTTGACACCGTTTCCAGGGACCGACACGGCGTGTTGCTTCTGAACAATGACCTAGCAACCCTCACATATTTATCACTACACCCAAGTCTAGGAAATGCAGCATGTCGCTGAGTAGGGAACGCCCCCACGAAATTAATTGATTGTTCATGTCATGGATGTGACTATATTTTACGCCGGCCGTCACAAGCCTTACCGCAACTCTCCTCCTTTATTCGGGCTTGAGACCGGCAATAAACACCATAGACAAAGCCTGTGGAGCTCACAAGTGGAGTTCATATCATCAAAATTGCTAACCATAATTTCAAGAGAACAAATTTTATCACATAAGCATTTATTTTCTAGAGACACATGATGCAAGGAAGTAATGATAACATTATTTTCAATATTTGTACACATATATGACTTAAGTAAGACTTTATTCTCATTCAACAGCTTTGCATTCTGATCTAACAAATAGTCCATTTTTATCTTCATTTCTTTATTTCTTTTAGACAGCTTTTTTAGTTCATGGAATATGTCAAATAGCAATTCATTAAGTTCATCATGCTTTTCACAATCAGAATCATGCAAATAGATTAACAAATATGAAGAAGTAGAATTTACCTTATCCTCCATAGCCATGAAGCAAATGTTTGCTTTTTCATTTTCAGAATCACAGCTTTCTTTTGTCTCGGATTCAGCATGTCCCAAATTCCAATCAATTATTTTCTTTTCTTCTTGTTGTGCTTGGCTTCTCTTTCTTTTGCTTTTGGGCAATCAGAAATAAAATTCTCTGTACTCTTGCATTCATAGCATTGAGGTTTGAAAAATAAAGTTTGTCCTTTCTTTTCGATAAACTTCTTTCCTTTGCTAAAGTTGTCTTTTCTGAACATTGTTTTGAATTTTCCAGCTACCATAGCCAATTCTTCATTGTCCAAATCAGTACTATCATCATAATCAGTTTGATCACTGTTAGGCTCTTCTTCAACTACCTTTAAGGCAGTTCCCTGTTTGCTTTAGTCATCATCATCATATTCTTGAAACCTTTTAAGTTTCACTTCATGAGTCAAGAGAGAGCCAATTAGCTTTCCGGTAGGTAAGCTGTTTAGATTTTTTTATTCTTCTATAGCCAAGGTTTTTTGCTGCTAACTTTTTCGTAGAGCATCAAGTAATTTTCTATTTTGCTCTCTGAGAGAGTAAGCTTTTCCGTAGGTCTTTAGACCATTCATGAAGTTTGTGAAACAAGTGAACATATCAGTAATGTTCTCACTTTGTTTCGTATTGAACAATTCATAGTCTCGGACTAATATTCCCAACTTTGATTCTTTTACTTGGTTAGTCCTCTCATGGGTGATCTCAAGTAGTCTCCACATTTTGTGAACTGAATCACAAGCACTAACCCGATTGTATTCATTAGCATCAAGATCACAACACAATATGTATATTACTTGAAAATTCAGAGTCATTTCATAATGTCCTCATTATCATATTCATCACTCCGTTTAGACACTTTTCTACCATCAACAAAATTTAACGGGACAAACAGAGCATTTTCAATCTAATTCCATAGCTCAAAATTGATTGAGCAAACATAAATCTGTATTCTGCTTTTCCAGAATGTATAATTGCTTCCATTAAATAAAGTAGGTCTATTTGTAGAAGATCCTTCAGTGAAAGATAGAGTAGATGTATTTGCCATATTAATCTTCGCTACAAGGCTATTAAGCCAAAGATAATATAGACCAACACTCTGATACCAATTGATAAACTTTAGAGGGGATGAATAAGGTTTATGGCAAATAATTGTAACTTTTAAAATCCTCTAAAAATCTTAAGACAAGAACCAACAAAGGAAATGAACTAAAAAAAGCATTATCCGAGCAGCTTTAAGTATGTTGCTAAAGAACTTTCACAGCTCCACTAAATGATGGAAAGAAAATCTATATTAAGATGGGTAAATTAGGTAACAATAACAGATTCACAAATCTACACAAATTCTTTAATTAAATCAATGAATGCAAGGAGAAGTGTAACTCTTGTGTTCAAAATGATAGATTTGCTTTGTTGTGTCTAGATTTGGGTATATAAATCATACATAAATTAAGCATATTCCCAATCAAGTTTACATTAAAACGTTAAACCTAAATTACACATATGAGTAAGTGTACTCATCATTAACCGAGCATAGGGTTCAAATGAGTGTCGATCCTCAAGGAACAAGTAGACATTAACACATTTTTTTCATTATTTAACCGACTCGATAAAGTGAAAAAGAAATAAAATAAAACAAAAGAAAATAAAAGTAAAACTACATACATGTCAAGGATGGAGAAGTATGTAATTCAAACCATTATTTTGACAAGTATAATCTTAAAGCACCCAACCTCTATCATAACTAATTATTCTCTTAGCATCATGAATGATAATATAGATTCACTTCTTTGTCCAATCCATGAATCCCTATCTTCTAGGTAATTTAGCATCACATATCTTGTCTCAACCAATCTTACCTAAAAGATGCATTAAACACAATCCTTTGATTAAATTTCCATTCCTCGAAAACTTACACATGAAATTATCCAATGAATTCATATCCTGGCAAACATCAATTAACCTTTAATTACTTTGTCCCTACAATTAACCCCTTTGTCCAAGCAAGTTAAAAGCCAACAAATATAAAATTAATGAATTGAAACCAACATCAACCCCTCTGTCCAAGCAAGTTAATGGAAAGAAACAACCAATCAATCTCGTAATAAGCACAAGTAATTAAATACCAAGAATAACAACCAATTAATCAAAAGATCAAATAACTCTAAATATCATGAATATATAAAATAATGTCAAATTACAATAAAATAATTAACATATCATTGTTCAAGAAAAGAAAACAAAGTAAAAGAAAGCATTCATAGACAAGCCTCCTTCGTCTTCCTTTGAAGACCTTCTTGCACAACCCTCATTGAACTGAAGAATTCCTCTTTTGATTAATTGATTTTCTATGCTGATCAATGAATTCTCCCCTTTTCCCTTGTGTTTTCCATCTCTTTATAGGCTTGGGAAGTGTCTAAACTCGTTGGTACAATGTTCTTGGCCGAGTAGAAGTTGAAAAATACTAAAACTCTACAGATTACCAAAAATTGCGTAGAAAAATCAAAGCATCGCCTTAACTTTAGGGTACAGCTAGCACCGCCTTGGCTCTCGGAGCCGGCGCCGGTTGTGTTCTGGTTCTCCACTTGTTCACCGATTTTTTTTTTTCTGAATTTCACACAATGTAATCCAGTATGCAGCCGGCACTACCTTGGCTCTCAGAGTTGGCACCAGTTCCACTTTGTTTTACTCTGTTTTGATAATGTTTTGTCTCTTCGAAGTTTATGTCAATAGTACATGGCCGGCGCCGGTTCTAGGGCCCTAGCCGGCACCGCCACTCCTTTATTTTGTAACGTTTTTGCTTCGTTTTATCCCAAAAATCTGTAATAATGAACAAAATACCTTTCCAATGATAAAATCTCAAATATGAAGGAATATGGCTAGTTATTGAACAAAATGTATACAAAAGAGCCTCAAATAACTAGGAAAAATACAACTAATTTAGCCCCTATCATATTCCCCATACTTAGCTCTTTGTTTGTCCTCAAGCAAAGTATCAAGAACAAGTAGAAAAACACAAGGTTTAATCAACCCCTCAATCAATTTCAAAACAATATCCTTAATGCTTTCTTCATTCAAGAACATAAAACACATGCTATTACATCTTTCACAGCAAATGCAAGACTTATGTTGTGATAAATGACTTAGTAGAATCATCTCAATACTTTACAATATTCTCAAACCATTAGAAAGAACTCAGTTCAAAAAGAGTATGCATTCCATATGCTTACTTTTCATACACTTTCTCCACTAATCTGAGACATATCATGATTCTACTTAGATCAAGTAGGATTTTCAAGTTTGTAATGTAAAGCTAAAGGCTTGTAATGTAGCTTATCAAAAGAAGCATATAGGAGAATCAAAAATAAAAAAAAAAAACAGAGAGTTCACAAGAAAAGGATAAACAAAATGAACCAATAATTTCCAACTCTTCTTGTTCTCCTATTCCCAAAAATTAATCAAACCATAACCTTATTCAGAAATTACAGCTCAACTCAAGCAAATCCTACATTTTTTCTTTTTCTTTTTCTCATCTTTTTTTAGTTTCCACTTCCTTCATCAATTCTTCTTTTCATAAGATCACTCGACTTTTCAGTAATGGCGTTAAGTACTTTATACGAGCTTAACTTGTACAGCTCAATCACCATCCATTTTGTGATCTTTCGTCTCTTTTTCATTCAATTTCTTTTTCTTTCTTTTCTCTCTTCTTTTCACTCTTACTATTGCTTTTCTTTTCTTTTCTTGTTTTCAATCTCTCTTTTCAGCTCAACTCATTATTGATCCATGACTGAAAGTAACAAGTCATGATCTTTATCCCAACATTCTTCCTCACATCCTCTTACATACACTCTTATCCATCAAGAGCATAAAGATTTGAAAAATTATTCAAACTCTCAGAAACAAGCAATGGACAAAATATTGTAACGGGTTTTAAAGAAAAAAATAAAAAATTTAGACTCAAAATAGGCAGTAGGGATAATATATCAATAGGTAGGCTTGAAAAACTCAAACTATCCAAAGAAGGCCTATTACCATCATCTCTAAGTTAAATCATGACTGTCTTTCTTATTTCGCCTCGAGAGATATTCAAGTAAGTTCTAGAATGCTCCATGAAGTTTAGTAGAAAAACAGGTTTAAGAACAACGTAAAACATTTGATCAAGAATTACTTAGTCCAAGTGAGTGCAAAAAGTCATGTATAAGACATAAATGATCTAGAATATATGCTCTCTATTCCATTATAAAGACATGCACTAAAAATATGGCTTGAAATCGCAAAGAAAATCCAAAAAATGTGAAAAATTTTTGCTCAAAATTTGCTCATAAGAAGGCTAAAGTATATGTATAGAAGACTTGTCAATTAAATCACTCCCCCACACTTAAACTGGACATTGTCCTCAATGGCCAAATAAATATAACAAAGACGAAACCATACCATGGGACCAAAATATATATATATATATATATATAAAGAAGAAGAGATAAGAAAAACAAACTCCCATTCATTGTGCATTGTGCTATATAAGAGCTGAATGTTTGAAGAACGAGGCATTGGCAAAGTACCTAAAAAGAAAAATACAAAAGAGCACAACAAAGCATAAAAACTAGAAAAGAAAAATAAATCCAAAATAAAAGAAAAATCAACCAACTAGAGGGGCCATGGTGCAGTTTCCAAGAGTATTTCCACGTGTTCTGTGTTTCCCATAACCTTACCGAGATAGCGTTTCACACGATTACCATTGACCTTGAAAGTGCGCCCCGTGGGGTGAGTGAGTTCAAAGGTTCCAAATAGGAAAACTTGGCTTACCGTATATGGTCCCGCCCATCTGGATTTTAGCTTACCCAGAAAAATTCGCAACCAAGAGTTGAATAAAAACACGTGATCTCCTTTCTCAAATTCAGATTGGTTGGTGAGATGCTTGTCGTGCCAGTGTTTTACTTTCTCTTTATATCGTAGCGAAGTATCATAAGCGTCCTTGCGCAACTCCTCCAAAGCTGTAAGTTGGAGCAACCTGGACTTTCTAGCCAACTCAAGATCAAGGTTAACAAGTTTTATAGCCCAATAAGCTTTGTGCTCAATCTTAATAGGTAAGTGACAAGCTTTTCCATAAACTAATGGAAAAGGAGTTGTGCCAATTGGGGTTTTGAATGCAGTCTGGTATGCCCAAAGAATATCGTCCAATTTGAGACTCCAATCCTTTTGAGTACGGTTAACAGTTTTTTCGAAGATTCTTTTAATTTCCCTATTGACCACTTCAACCTATCCACTGGTTTGGGGATGATAGGGGTGGCCAACCTATGGTTCACACCTAGGTGTTTGAGAACTTTGTCCATTTGGACATTACAAAAATGAGTCCCCCTATCACTAATGAGACCTTAAGTACACCAAAATGGGTGAAAAGTTTTTTAAAAAATTTTACCACAACCCTTGCATCATTAGTGGGTAAAGGTTGGGCTTCTGCCCATTTAGAAATATAATCTACTGCCACCAAAATATATTTATTCCCCAAAGAACTAGGGAAAGGTCCCATAAAGTCTATCCCCCAATAGTCAAATACTTCATAAGCTTGAAAAATGTGTAATGGCATCTCATTAGATTTAGAGATGTTACCTGTACGTTGACACCTATCACAATATTAGACAAACCTGTGGGCATCTTTGAACAACGTGGGCTAATAGAATCTAGCGTCAAGCACCTTTCGTGCAGTGTTGTTAGCTTAGTAGTGGCCTCAAGCAAATCCTTCATGACAATGTCTTAGAATATATTCGCCTTTCTTAGAGTCCACACATCTACGAATGATTTCGTCCGCACAACACTTAAACAAATATGGGTCTTCCCAAAAGTAATATCGTACTTCGGAGAGGAATTTCTTCTTTTGATGCATCGTGAGACCCTTTGGAACAATTCTTGCAACCAAGTAATTAGCAAAATCAGCAAACCAAGGAGTGGTTTACATCTCACCTTCTATGAGCAAGAGTTGCTCATTCGGGAAGGCATCATTAATATCCTTTTCTATCAAGGATTCCAGATTTGGATTATCCAATCTTGACAAGTGATCCGCAGCCAAGTTTTTCGCACCCTTTTTATCCTTAATCTCCAAATCAAATTCCTGTAATAATAGAACCTATCTTATCAATCTTGGTTTGGAATTATGTTTGGTTAGTAGGTACTTTAAGGCTGAATGGTCCGTATACATAATGACTTTAGAAAAAATAAGATAAGAACAGAATTTATCAAAAGCAAACACTATAGCAAGCAATTCTTTCTCCGTTGTGGTGTAGTTTTCTTGTTCATCCGTTAAAGTCTTGCTCACATAGTATATAGGTTGGAAATGCTTATTCCGCCTTTGTCCCAATACTGCACCAACTGCGAAATCACTTGTATCACACACTAGTTCAAAGGGAAGAGACCAATTAGGTGCAATTAGAATAGGTGAATTAATCAACTTCTCTTTAAGTATCGTAAAAGTGTTGAGACATTTTTCGTCAAAATTAAACACAGTATCCTTTTCAAGTAACGAGGTAAGAGGTTTTGAAATTTTTGAGAAGTCTAAGATGAACCTCCTGTAGAAACCTGCATGACCAAAAAAGCTCCTTATAGCTTTTACCGAAGTAGAAGGAGGCAGCTTCTCAATTGCTTCAATTTTGGCCCTATCGACTTCTATACCTTTTCTTGAAATTTTATGCCCCAACACAATACCTTCTTGCACCATAAAGTGGCATTTTTTCCAATTGAGCATGAGGTTAGTCTCTTCACACCGTACTAGTACCTTTTCAAGATTAGATAAACACAAATCAAACGAATCACCAAAAACTGAGAAATCATCCATAACTGCCTCCATGATGTCCCCCACGAGTCCTTTAAATATAGCAGTCATACATCTTTGGAATGTTCCGGGATCGTTGCAAAGACCAAACGGCATTCGACGATATGTAAAAGTACTATATGGACATGTGAAAATGGTTTTTTCTTGGTCATCTGGAGCTATGGGAATTTGTAGATAGCCAGAAAATCCATCTAAGAAATAATAATACTCATGTCCGGCTAACCTTTCCAATATTTGGTCAATAAAAGGGAGAGGGAAGTGATCTTTCTAGTGGCTTTGTTGAGCATCCTATAATCAATGTAAAACCTCCAACCCGTGACCAATCTCATAGGGACTAACTCATTTTTATTATTGGGACCACCGTCATTCCTCCTTTATTTGGCACCACTCGAGTAGGACTCACCCAAACACTATCGAAATAGGGTAAATGATGCCTGAATCTAAAAGCTTAACCACCTCACCTTTTACCACTTCACTCATGTGTGGGTTCAACTTACGTTGGGTTTGCACTACGGGTTTTGCACATTCTTCCATCAAAATCTTGTGAGTGCAGAAGGATGGACTAATGCCTTTTATATCAGTGATTTTCCAAGCTATAACTCCCTTATATTTTTCCAACATACTTACTAATTTGGTCTTTTAGTTGGTATTGAGATCTTTGGCAATAATAATAGGCAATTTACGTCCTGTAGATAAGAACACGTATTCCAAATGCTCAAGCAGGTCTTTTGAGTCCAATTCGGGAGGATCTTCTATGGATGATTTCATTCTCCCTAAACTGCTTTTCTCAATTTCTAAGTTCTGCATCCCATCCTCATTGTGACAGTCCTCCGAATACACCATTGATGTTTCCATTAACTCCTCCTCAATGGATTCCTGCATCAACTCAAAAATTGGTTCTTCAAGAATATCAACTCCTAGACAAGAATCATCAGCAGACACAAGATGTTGCATGCTCTTATGGATTTGAATGACTAATTCCTCATCCCTAACCCTAAGTGTCAACCTCCCCACATGAACGTCAATTAAGGCTTTTGTTGTAGATAGGAAGGGCCTACCTGAGATTAAAGGGACTTTGAAATCTTCATCCATGTCAAGAATAACAAAATGTATGGGAAATATGAATTTATCAACTTTTACCAACACATATTCTATTATGCCCTTAGGATATTTGATAGATCTATCTGCGAGTTGAATAATCATTCCAGTGGGTTGTGGTTCTCCTAGGCCTAGCCTTTTAAATGTTTTATATGGCAATAAATCAATGCTAGCACCTAGGTCAGCTAATACATTACAGACATGAAGAGTACTAATTAAATATGGGATAGAGAAACTCCCTGGATCTTTTACTTTATGTGGCAAATTCGAGTTGTCCTATAGGATGGCTGAACATTCTTTGTTGAGGACTATTGTGGACAACTCTTCCAATCGCTTTTTGTTGACAAGCTTACTTTTGAGGAATTTGGCATAATTGGGTATGTGAATTAAAGCTTCACTGAGTGGGATGTTTATGTGCAGTTGTTTAAATACCTCAAGGAATTTGTTGAATTGAGCGTCTTTTTGGGCTTTGTGTAGACGAGTAGGGTAAGGTATGTTAGGCTGAAAAATATGGCTTTCAGGAGGTGGACAGGGGATAGCCAGCACCGGTTCCAGTGCTTCCGCCGGCACTAGTTCAGTTCTGGGTTGCTCGGTCTCGGGTTTACCGGATAGTCGGCGCCAGTTCTCGTCTTCCAGCAGGCGCCAGTTGTCATCTAGAATGTCTGGTAATTCTTTTCCACTTCGCAATGTGACAGGAGCTGTTTCCTCACTGGCTATTGGGGTTAGTTTGTGGGATGTTATCACCATGTCCGTCAAAAACAATATATGTCGTTCCATGTTGTAGATCATTACTTCGAACTTTTTGAATATGGAATCTATTTCTTGAAAATGCCTCGTGACATGAACAACAAATTTTCCAATTAAAGTTTCAAGCTTTGCTGATTCCGGTGGTGTGAGTGTTATCTTAGGAGGGCAATGGGGGTACTGCCCCTCATTCGATTCCCTCAGATCCCAATTCGCCATTTCTCCTAAACATAGAAGCGAGTTAGATGCAGAAGTCATGATTACAACAAAAGTAGAATAATACCAAGTTAGTTAGTAGAACATAGTCAAAGTTAGTAGGTTAGGTTAGAAGGGTATACACAAAATATAAAAGATAGCACCTTTTTGCAGAAAGAACAATTGTACATATTTTATATATTTACATATTTACATGGTTAAATTAATAAAATTTAAGCTTTCATGATATTGTTTCCCGACAACGGCGCAAAAAACTTGTGTTTGGATTTGGGTATATAAATCATATATAAAATAAGCATATTCCCAATCAAGTATACATAAAAATGTTAAATCCAAATTATACATATGAGCAAGCGTACTCATCATTAACCGAGCATAGAGTTCAAACGAATGTCGATCCTCAAGGAACAAGTAAACATTAATCACATTTCTTTCATTATTTAACCAACTTGATAAAGTGAAAAAGAAATAAAATAAAAAAAATAAAATAAAAACAAAACTATATACATGTCAAGGATGGAGAAGTATGTAATTCAAATCATTATTTTGACAAGCATGATCTTAAAGCACCCAACCTCTATCATAACTAATTATTCTCTCAGCATCATGAAGGATAATATAGATTCACTTCTTTCTCCAATCCATGAATCCCTATCTTCTAGGTAACTTAGCATCACATATCCTGTCTCAACCGGTCTTATCCAAAAGATGCATTAAACACAATCCTTTGATTAAATTTTCATTCCTGGCAAATTTACACATGAAATTATATAATGAATCCATATCCTAGCAGATATTAATTAATATTTAATTACTTTGTCCCTACAATTAACCCCTTTGTCCAAGCAAGTTAAAAGCCAACAAATATGAAATTAATGAATTGACACTACCATCAACCCCTTTGTCCAAGCAAGTTAATGGAAAGAAACAACCAATCAATCTTATAATAAGCACAAGTAATTAAATAACAAGAATAACAACCAATTAATCAAAATATCAAATAACTCTAAATATCATGAATATATAAAATTATGTCAAATTATAACAAAACAATTAACATATCATTGTTTAAGAAAATAAAACAAAATAAAAGAAAGCACTCATAGACAAGCCTCCTTCTTCTTCCTTTGAAGACCTTCTTGCGCAACCCTTCTTGAACTGAAGAATTCCTCCTTTGATTAAGTGATTTTCTATATTGATCAATGAATTCTCCCTTTTTCCCTTGTGTTTTCCATCTATTTATAGGCTTGGAACGTGTCTAAACTCGTTGGTACAATGTTCTTGGCCGAGTAGAAGTTGGAAGATACTAAAACTCCATAAATTACCAAAAATCACGTAGAAAAATCAAAGCACCGCCTTAATTTCAGGGCACAGCCGGTGCCGGTTGTGTTTTGGTTCTCCATTTGTTTGTCGATTTTTTTTTCCGAATTTCACACAATATAGTCCAGCATGCAGTCGGCACTGGTTCCATTATGTTTCTCTCTGTTTTGATAATTTTTTATTGCTTCGAAGTTCGTGTCAACAGTGCATGGCCGGTGCCGGTTCTAGTGCCCTAGCCGGCGCCATCTCTCCTCTATTTTGCGACGTTTTTGCTTCGTTTTACCCCAAAAATCTGTAATAATTAATAAAATACCTTTCTAAGGGTAAAATCTCAAATATGAAGGAATATGACTAGTTATGGAACAAAATGTATCACAAATAAGCCTCAAATAACTAGAAAAAATACGACTAATTTAGCCCCTATCATGCTTCGTAACTGTAGAAGTACAGATAGGAATCCTTTGAAACAGCACTAAGAGATGAAAAGATGGTCTATTTTGAAGATGGATAGTTGAGATAACAAAAATATACTTACTATAGAATAATAAAGTCTTTAATGTTGATCAATAGTTGCAAAGATAAAGATAGACTTTTTTTATCTGATAACCAAAGAAAATGTAGTGATAAAAGCAGATAAAATGTAGAAGAAAATACCCAAGGATGTATAGTGGTTCGATTCTCAACTGATCTTCAACCACTACCTTAAGTACCCAATTAAGAATTTCAACACCGTCACTAAAACTTTTTTCCTAACTCAATTGTGGTATGCAACACCAATCTTACCCAAGAGGATCACCAATCTTAGTTTTACACCCAACCTCTTAAACACAACAATCAAGGCTCACCCCAACTGATTTTTACTTCCTTAACCTTGATACAGAACAAATCAAGGCTCACCCTAATTGGGTTTTACCTTTTCAACCTTGATACAAGTTAAAATGAATGAAAGTTTACAGAAATATTATACGAATTCTTGGTGGCTTTTCTTGGTATTGTGAGTGTTTTAGTTGGCTATGTTTCAGTTCAACTCAAAGGAAGAAAAAAAACAAAGATTCTTGTGACCAAAAAGAAGAAAACCAAATAACTACCTATACTCTTTCAAACCCTTGAAGAACAAAGCCTCAAAGACCCTCAACATGAGTAGAAAGTTCTAGTATATTCTCACCCCAATATCCTTGAAGCAACAAAGGCAAACAAGAACAAATAGAATAGAGAAAATAGGCACCCAAATATTGAATTTCAAACAAACCTTAGAAGAACAAAGCAACTAAAACCCATTCAAAGAAAATAAGATTGGATTATCCAAAAGATTTATAGACTCTTTACAAAAGGAGGACTAACCCTTAAACTTGGTCTTGAACAAGATGAACAAGGAGGCTAGGGCCTCTTAAGATTATCTCTCAAATTTGAATTAAAATGAATTGAAAATGTGTTTTCAAATCACTAAAGGTGCAATTTATACTATCCTAACCCTAGCTAAGTAGTCCCTGAGGTTTAATTATAGTTTTGGGTCATAATAAGTCTTTACAAGCAATTAAAAGTGAAGAAAATCGGAGAAAAGCATTAAAACGCAGAACAGTCGATGGCTGCCCAGGGGGAAGTCGGCACCGGTTTGGACTTCATAGCCGACGCCGGTTTAGATTTGTCTTCAGTCAGTTTAGGTTGTGTTTGAAGTGTTGTTGGATAGAATGGAGCTGGCGCCGGTTTGGCAACATAGAGCTAGCGCCGACTATCCTTTGGAAAGCCTCCATTGTCAAGTTTCATCCCCTTTTGCTGTCGGTTTGAGTTCTTGTTAGGGTCCTTCACGAATGGTCATCAACACGAACTCTTGGTTATCTTCCTCAACCTTCCAATCCTCTTTCATCCTCAAACATGCTTTGATGATCAATTGAAAATCATCTTGAAGCTTCTTGGTCCTAACTCTTGTTATCGGTCATTGTCCTCCATGATGAAGTGGAGTCTCATCATCTCCCCCTCCTTGAAAAGGATTCGTCTTCGAATCATCGCCATCATCTATATCAAAGGGAGAAAGGCCACTAACATTAAAGGTGGCACTAACATGATACTCACCAGGTAGATCTATCTTGCAAGCTTTATCTCCAACTTTGGCAAGAACTTGAAATGGTCCACCCCCCTTGGATCTAATTTGCTTCGTCGTTGCGTGGGGAATCTCTTCTTGCGAAGGTGCACCCATACCCAATCGCCCGACTTAAAGGACATGTTTTTTCTTCCTTGATTGCACTTTTGGGCGATCTCTTTGTTTCATTTTGCAATGGTTTCTTTCACCTTCTCATGGAGTGCCTTCACCATCTCTGTCTTTCTAGCTCCATCGAGGTTTAACCGTTCACCTATAGGCAAAGGAACCAAATCTAAAGAAGTTAGAGGATTAAAACCATATACAATTTTAAAAGGAGAATACGAAGTGGTAAAGTGAATAGCCCTATTGTAAGCAAACTCAATGCGAGGCAAGCACTCCTCCCAATTTTTCAAGTTCTTCTTGATTATGGCCCGCAAAAGTTAGGTGAGTGTTCGATTGACCACCTCCGTTTGTCCGTCCGTTTGGAGATGACAAGCTATGGAAAATAAGAGATTAGTTCCAAGTTTGTTCCATAAAACTCTCCAAAAGTGGCTAAAGAATTTAGTATCCCTATCCGAGACAATAGTCCTTGGAATCCCATACATTCTCACCACTTCCTTAAAGAATAAATCTATAATATAGGACGTATCATTAGTCGTGGAACAAGCCACAAAATGAGCTATTTTGGAAAATCTGTCAACAATCACAAATTAGAATCCTTACCCCCCTTGGACCTCCTAGACAATCCTAAGATGAAGTTTATTAAAATATCAACCCAAGGCACATTAGGTGTGGGTAAAGGAGTATAAAGACCATGTGGAAGGGTTCTAAACTTAGCTCGCCTACAAGTAATGCATTGAGAACAATGTCTCTCCACATCCTTTCTCATTTTTTGCCAAATGAAATATTCCTTAAGGATGCCTAAAGTTTTTGCAACACCAAAATGCCCCATTAGTCCCCCACTATGGGCTTCCAGAACTAGCAACACCCTAATGGAACCCCTTGGCACACAAAGTCTTGCCTCCCTAAACAAGAAACCATCATGCCTATAATATTTAGCAAATGCACCTTTCTTACAAGCATGGAAAATATCCCCAAACTCCTCATCATCAACATATAAATCTTTTACAAATTCAAAACCAAGAAGTTTAGCATCCAAAAAGTTGAGGAGTGCATACCTTCGAGATAGTGTATCCACTACCACATTTTCCTTACCCTTCTTGTATTGAATGACATATGAAAATGTCCCAATAAACTTCACCTTGCATGCCTTTTGTTCAAATTTTGTTAGCTCTTGAGGTGTTTAAGGGTCTTATGATCAGTATGAATGACAAACTCTCTTGGCAAAATGTAGTGTTGCCAATACTCTAAGGTCTTCACTAAGGCAAAAAGCTCTTTGTCATAGGTAGAATAATTGAGGGCCGCTCCGAACAACTTCTCACTAAAGTATGCAATGGGTTTTCTATCTTGTGTCAAAACCGCACCTATTCCTACCCCACTTGCATCACACTCTATCTCAAAAGCCTTCTCAAAATTGGGAAGAATAAGAATTGGAGCTTGGCTCAATTTATTTTTTAGGGTTTGAAAGGCTTGTTGTTGGGCTTCCTCCCACCTAAATCCCACTTTTTCTTTACCACTTCAGTTAGAAGGGCTGCTATAGTGCTAAAGTTTTGGATAAACCTCCTATAAAAGCTAGCTAGCCCATGGAAACTACGGACTTGGGTAATGGTGGTACGGGTTGGCCAATCTTGGATGGCTTTTACTTTTCCCTCATCAACCTCAATCTATTTGGCACTCACAACATAACCAAGGAACGTAATCTTCTCCAAACAAAATGAGCATTTCTCAAGATTAGCATATAATCTCTTCATTCGAAGGGCAACAAGCACATTTTGAACATGATTTAAATGATCCACATATAATTTTCTATAAATTAATATATCATCAAAGTATACAATAACAAATTTTTCAATGAATTCTCTCAAAACATGGTGCATTAGTCGCATAAAAGTATTAGGAGCATTAGACAATGCAAAGGACATGACAAACCATTCATACAACCCTTGTTTAGTTTTAAAAGTTATTTTCCATTCATCCCCTTCTCTTATTCTAATTTGGTGATAACTAGATTTCAAATCAATTTTTGAGAAAATGCATGCACCAAATAGTTCATCCAACAAGTCATCTAGCCTAGGAATGGGATAGCAGTATTTTACCGTTATGTTATTGATAGCGCGACAATCCACACACATACGCCATGTCCCATCCTTTTTGGGCACCAAGATAACCAAAACCGCACATGGGCTTAGGCTCTCTCTCACATGTCCCTTCTCAAGCAATGCCTCCACTTGCTTTTGTAATTCTTTGGATTCCTCCAAATTGCTACTATTTGCCGATCAGTTAGGGATGACGGCTCCGGGTACAAAGTCGATTTGATGCTCAATTCCTCTCAATGGTGGTAGTCCTTCAGGCACCTCTTTTGGGAAAATGTCTTCAAATTCTTGAAGAATAGTTGCAATTTCATGAGGTAAAAACAATGTGTATTCATTACTAGAAACATAAGAACCTTTGCACAAAAGAAGAATAACCGGTTCTTTAGCTTCTATAGCCTCTATGACCTCACTCTCTTTTGCAAAGAAATTCATTCTTTTTCTACCTCCACTCTCTTGTCCTTACTCACTCCTATCCTTGATTGTCAATGGCACTTATTTGTTCAACCTCTCTCTCAACTCTTTTTCTTGCCTCTCCTTTTCTTTCCTCTTAGTTTTTTGCTTTTGCTTAACTTCTTGCGCTCTCTTTTTTTCTTTTTCTTTCATGATTCTTTGGTCTTTACTCACCTCACTAGAGGCCATGGGGATGAGAGTAAACTTAGTTCCTTCCTTGAGTAGGGAATAAATATTTTTTCCCCCATCATGTTTTACATGCCTATCATATTGCCAAGGCCTCCCTAGTAGTAAGTGACCCGCTTGTATAGGTACCACATCATATGGCATATCATCCTTGTACTTTCCTATCTCAAAAGATACCAATAATTGCTTGTTTACTCTCATTTCCCCACTATCATTCAACCATTATAATTTGTAGGGCTTGGGATGTTTAATCCAACTCATGTCTAATTCTTCAACCAAATCTGCACTAATCATGTTAGTGCAACTCCCACTATCCACAATGACACTACAAGGGGTCTTGTTGATTAGACACCTAGTGTAGAAAATGTTCTTTCTTTGTTGGTGGTCTTGATCCTCAATGGCTTGTGAACTCAATGACTTTCTTGTGACTCCAACCAAGGAGTATTCTTGACCAACAATTTCCCCTTCATCACTCTCCTTATCTCCATTTCCTTCTTGGTTTCCTTGGTACCTTTCTTCCTCTTCTTCTTCGTCGGTAGAAACCTCACCATAGGGATTGGTATACATCGTTCTCTTGCTTGGACACGTATGGGAAGTATGTCCATATCCAAGGCACTTAAAACACTTAATATCTCTATTCTTTTGTGGCCTCTCCATAGCTTTCCCTTTGTCCTTGTTCTATCCTTTTCTAGGTTTTCAATCCTCCCTAAGTTTCCATTCCTCTCTAAGTTTCCAGGCCTTCCTTGGTTTGTTGAAATCTCTTTGGAATGGCTTAGGGGCTTCATCCTTCTTAATTGATAACTTGCGAGTAGAGTTGTGGTTTGGAAGTGGGGGTCTAGGAAATGTCCTCCTCTTTAATTGTCTTTCAATCTTCATGGCTGCATGTACCATATCCTCCAATCGATTATAGAGGTGCAATTCCACCAAATTGGCAATCTCCCTATTTAATCCTCCCAAAAACCTTGCTCTTGTTGCTCTTGGATCCTCATAGATTTGAGCTCTCATCAACATCACTTCCATTTCCTTATGATAATCTTCCACACTCTTATTCCCTTGCTTGAGTGTTTAGAGCCTTTGGTAGAGATCATTGTAGTAATGGTGTGGTATAAACCTTGCCCTCATCATATCTTTCAACAAGTTCCAACTAGTCATGGTTTCCACTCACATTTGCCTCCTTTAAGCACTAACTTGCTCCCACCATACCAAAGCATACTCCGAGAATCCCAAAATAGCCAACCTTATTTTTTACCTCTCATTATAGGTATGGCTCTCTAGGAATATCTCCATTTTGCTTTCCCACTCAAAATAAGCTTTGGGGTCACTCTTACCATAGAATGTGGGCATTTTAAACTTAATATGGCTCAACTCCCTCTCCACATCATTTCCTTCTCTCCTTCCTCCTCTATTGCCCCATCCTCTATGTCGTTCCCCAAAGGCTTCAACTTGTTCCCCCTCATACCACTCATCGATTCTCTCAAATTCTCTTTCTAGCCCCTTATATTGATCCCTCCATTCTTTCCTTGGCTTCTACCTTGTCCTCCTCTCAAGCCATGTCTTTCTCCTGTCATAGGAGCTTGTTGGAAACCCCCAATAGAGTGTCCATCTCATTCTTCCCCTTGTTGAGCATGTAACGGAGGAGTATAGGCATCTCCATCCCTCATCTTTGGACTTGGCACTTCAAAGTGCTTTTGGCCTCTCATTTGTGCAACGGTAGAAGATTATCCAAGATGATTTATCAACTCCCTTGTCATGTTTTGAAATTCAATTTGCATTGTCCTCATCATAGCTTGCAAATCATCACGTAGTCCCTTAGCATCAATTTGTTCTTCTTGAGGTCTACTAAGTCCACTTGGGTTAGGTCTAGATATCTCTTGTTCATGGGCCAGGGTGGTAGAGTATTTACTTGTCTATACCTGCAAAACAAGAGATTAGAAAGCAAAATCGATCCTCACTGCACTTCCTTGCGTGTTGGCTCTCAAGGTTGTTCACTCTACCCTCGTGTTTGCTCTCTTAAGCTCTTTTAATAATAGGCTCACCCTCTTACCTTTTTCTCAACACTCAAGACTTCTTGTTCAATCCCAATTCTGCCCAATGGCTAAAGTTTTAGTCCAACTTAGTGAATCACACAAATCAAAGAATTTTCCAATTAGGGGGGTCTTAGGGGAATTTCAACAAACACTTGTTGGGCACCTCAAGCAAACAAGTTTTAAGCCAAGAATTTTAAGAAAAGTGGACTCAATCAACACAAGAACAAATACTAGATGCACAAAGAAACAATTCTAAGCAAGACACACACAAGAATTAGCAAGAACAAAGAAACAAGAATAACTAGAACTAGGATGATGAAGAACAAGATGATCACAAAGGTGCAATAGAAAACTTGAGTTCAATGAACATGGAATTCAATAATAAAGTGATATGCTAAGTCACAAAATCCTAAGGAATGAAAATCAAGAATCAAAATTCCCAACTATAGCAAAAAATACTCTCATAGAACATTTATCAAACATGTTAGCTGCAATCTCGTCACTTATGAACAGTCAACAATTCCACCCATATTCAAGCCAAATTCACCACAATCACAAGATAAATTTGTTCCCAAGGATTATAACAACATCAAGGAGCAATTTTCCAACAGAAAAATCAAGATATAACAAAAATTTCAAGACCTTTTTGGTGCAATTTTTCGAGTGACGGGATTTTTTCTCTGTTTTCTTTTTCTTCACTTTGTAGGGCTCCTTTTCTTTCTTTCAAGCTTTGATGGGAATCAAGCTTTTCCTTGCTCTGATACCAAACTCTTTGATACGAATTTTTGGTGGTTTTTTTTTGGTGTTGTAGGTGTTTTAGTTGGCAATGTTTCAGCTCAACTCAAAGGGAAAAAAAAAACAGAGATTCTTGTGACCAAAAAGGAGAAAACCAAATAACTACCTACACTCTTTCAAACCCTTGAAGAACAAAGCCTCAAAGACCCTCAAGATGAGTAGAAAGTTCTACTATATTCTCACCCCAATATCCTTGAAGCAACAAAGGCAAACAAGAACAAATAGAATAGAGAAAATAGGCATCCAAATATTAAATTTCAAACAAACCTTAGAAGAACAAAACAACTAAGACCCATTCAAAGAAAACAACATTGGATTATCCAAAAAATTTATAGACTCTTATAAAAGGAGGACTAACCCTTAAACTTGGTCTTGAACAAGATGAACAAGGAGGCTAGGGCCTTTTAAAATTCTCTCTCAAATTTAAATTAAAGTGAAGTGAAAATGTGTTTTCAAATCACTAAAAGTGCTATTTATACTATCCTAACTCTAGCTAAGTAGTCCCTGAGGTCTAATTACAGCTTTGGGTCATAATAAGTCTTCGCAAGTAATTAAAAGTGAAGAAAATAGGAGAAAAGCATTAAAATGCAGAACAGACGACAGCTGCCCAGGGCGAACCCAGCGCCAGTTTTGATCTATCTTCGGCCGGTTCAGGTTGTGTTTGAAGTATTGTTGGACAGAATGGAGCCGGTGCCGGTTTGGCTGCATGGAGCCGGTGCCGGCTGTCCTCTGGAAAGCCTCCCTTGTCAAGTTTTGTCCACTTTTGTTGCCGGTTTTAGTTCTTGTTGGGGTCCTTCGCGGATGGTCATCAATACAAACTCTTGGCTATCTTTCTCAACCTTCCAATCCTCCTTCACCCTCAAGCAAGGTTTGATGATCAATGAAAAATCATCTTGAAGCTTTTTGGTCCTAGCTCTTGTTATCGGTCCTTGTTCTCCATGATGAAGTGGAGTCTTATCAAAATAGCTCACAGATTTGAGCAAATTGTGAATAGATAAGCACCAACACCTTTTACCTTTTGAAGCAATTCTATTTCACTTTAAAGCACAATGAAAATGGAGATTTTTGTATTCTAAAGTGTGAGGATGTTTCTGAGAGAGATAGCACAAAAATCTGCTACGAAATCGAGTTTTGATAGCTTTTATAAGAGAAAAAAGTGACTTAGTAACGGCTAATTTTTCATTGTTAGATTTTTCAGAGTTTTAGACTAAAGGATCGGAAGAAGGTGCATCCAAAAGATGTGTCCAAAGTGGCACTTTTTTATACAGAAACATTTTGACATTGTTCTAAAGTTTTGGATGAAGCTTTTAGAGGCAGAGTCCATCCAAACTACTTAATCAAAACATTTGAAAGCTTACTCTTTGAAATCATTTTATTTGTATACTTCAAGGTGGAAATAAACTGAATCATAAGGCAAAGGAGATACTTGAATTTACACAAAATACCGTTGACAAACGATTCCTAGTCTAAAGTTCTTTCACAAGGACTTTATGATTTTGCAAGCACTTAAGTTGAAGTTGTACTTGATCAACCACATTTTTTTTATTCCATTTGCTTGCGAGAGGCTTAGCAGTGTCATTTACATGCCTTGAAAGAACTGTGGTCGAATATGTCCTATCACATATAGATCACATAAGTTAATCCTCATCAATATTTGTCATGAGTCAAAACACAGGAGAATGCTCTTAGGGCTAATAGGATGTTTTTGGATTTATGACTTTGTATTAATTTTAATTCTTTGATCAATTGATTATTATCTTTGGTATTTGATTATTTATTATCATTGTTTATTGAGTTTTTTTTTCTAACTGACTTGGGAAATGATGTTAGAAGTTTATTGCATAATTTTATATTTGTTAAATCTTAATGGACTTAGGAAATGAAGTTAAGATTAAAGAACCAAAGTGATCAAAGATTAGTTGATTTCACCTTGAGCAAAGGGTCATTGGATAATTTCATGTTTATAGGGTATGAGTTTAATGCATCTTTTGGCTATTTTAGTGCGATTGGAAAATTTGCTAAATTAATCAAGAGATGGTGATTCCATGATTGGGAAAGAAGTGAAATCTACATAAATAAGTTCATGACTTGGGAAACGATTGGATCTTACTTAAGTTTCTTCATGGTGCCAAGATGATAATTAATTGTGATAAGTGCTGATCAATCATTGTTATGTCTTTAAGGATTTCTATCTATTTACCAGTCTTTTCTTCTTATTCTTACTCCTTGATAATCCTTGTGACTTGTCTTATGTGAACTTGGTCTATTCTATAGTATATTAGGTTAGTGTTGTATTTATCTCTTCTTATTTTATTGGCAAAACAATAAAGATTTAGATAAAATAAGATAGGAGCCTATATTCTCGTAGATTTGATACTTACTATTCCTTATACTATACGATGGGTATACTTGCCGTATGTATGGTTTTAGTAGTTAGCATTTTATTAAAGCTTAGTTGATTGTGTAATTTGGTAATAATATTTTCTACACTAAAAAACACGCATCAAAAGTTTTTCGTCAAATAAAGATTTTACTGGAAAATCACTTTTGATTACAAAATGTGTTTGCAACTAAACTTTTGGAATTCAAGCTTGCATGTCCAAGTTTGTTGGAATTATTTCCATTGAGATTGGATTTTGATCGATGTATTGAAATGTTGAATACTCAATAAGGGTATACCTCTTGGACTAAATTTCAAAGGGTATGGCAAGTCACTCAGTAGGCGGCCACCTCTGAGAGGTGAACTCTATTTGGAAAAGGTGACAGTCCTAGTAGGTCAGGCTAGTCCGAGCTGGCATCTCAGTCCAAGTTGATTGATATTCCGAGGTGGACATTCAGTAAGTTGCGGTAAAAGATAGAGGAATATCCGATCTAGTGGGCAGCACTGTGATGCAAGATTTCACAGTGTTTGTCATGATATAGGGTTTCATGGCAAGGCTATGATGTAAGGTTTCATAGCCATTTGTTTTGAGTGGTCTTGTATGATACAAACTATTGTGATTTTGATATAATTGTTACCACTCACTTTGTTTATGGAAAATGATTGACTTGCAATCAATTTTTTATATTTGGTTTCAAAGTACATTCGTGAAACTCATTTTGACTCAATCATGAGTACACACAGTGCTTACATATATATCTCACACTCTTTTGATGTCATGTTTCAGGAACTACCAGCTTCAGCAAGGTTGCGCATTAATAAATGATTTTTTATCTTGAATTATTATTATTATTATTATTATTATTATTATTATTATTATTTTGGTTCGTAAGTGAGGACTATTCATTTTATGTAATCCGAGTGATTTAAAGACTTTATTTTCAGTTGTAATAAGATTTGATTTGATTTGATTTTTTTTTTTTTTTTTTTGCTTGAGATATTTCTTTTTCTAGTTATAAAGACTCTTAGTCCTTTGGACGGGGTGACATCCCCGCCTCTTTCGGCACATATGTTGTAGGGTGTTACATTGACGGTAGTTATAGAAGATTCAATCTTCAATCTAATGGTCTTATTTGTAACACCCCACTACCTAGGCCCAACAGGATCGGGGATGTCGCCCCATCCATAAGATAAGGGGTTTTTATAACTAGGTCACATAAAATAAAATAAAAGAAATACTTTAAAATTAAATTTATTACAACCCAATAATACATGAACAAATCCAAAAATTAAATTGTGCGCTACAATCTCTCAAAAGCAATACATAAGAAAAATAATAGAGAGTCTTCAAAATCATAGGCAACAAATCTAGCTAATGACCTTCACAGCAAGATCGACCTGAAAACATGGTATAAAAGGTGGTGAAATAAAATCTCAGTAAGCCCGTGTGTGCTTTGAGTGTTTAAGGTAAAACAGTTCATGTATGCAAATTGTAAAAGTTTCATAAGAGAAAGTGCTGGCAAGTATTAAATAAATGTTAAAAATAAAGAGTGGTGTTTTATTTTTCAAACCATACATGTGCACAATAAATACAACTACCCAAAGTGGTAGCTTTGGGTTACCATACGTTGGGCCCCATGACAATACAATAGTTAGTACGCCACACATTGAGCATACTGCCGGTCAAATTGCCACACGTTGAGCATGCTGACAAAAGATAGGTGTACGACCTACTGGGTGAGACACTCCTCCATCTCTACACCCAAACTTACCGGTTATCCACTCTGAAAACACACAGTCCACTTGATTGAAACTTACTAGCTCGGACTGGTATGACCTATTGGACTGGCATTCTATCCAAGAAGGACTCACCTCTCAAAGGTAGTCACCTATTGAGAGACTTACCCTAACCCTTCAAAGACTAGTCCTAGTAGTCTACCCTTATTGAGTACTCAACGTCGCTTGTCCCACTTAAGAGAAAATTGATCATACAATATTTTACTTGGAAACAGCAGTTAAGGGTTTCTAAAATTCTTCTCAAAGTTGGGTTTTAGAAAGAATTTAGTATTTTGTATAAAACTGCTTGTTTAATTTTCGAATAATTTGCTTGACTGAAATAAAAAGGAAAACAGTCCTTAATTGTCTTTACAAATGAATGATCATACAAATTGTATTTGGCTTGCCACAATAATTTTTAGTCTTCAAATGACTCCATGCAAGAGCTTACCTAATCATTTTCTTGCTTGAACTTAAAAATCTTCCAAAGTCGACCTATCCCCGCTTGGGGTAAACACAAGGCATAAGGTTATACTCAAGCTATACTTGCCTTACATAAATAATTTCTAATTCAATGTGTAACACCCCGCTACCTAGGCCCGCCGGGATGTCGCCCCGTCCAAAGGACAAGGGGTCTTTATAACTAGGTCACACAATTAAAATAGTGAAATGAAAACAATAATTTAACTTAAAATTTATTACAACCCAAGAATAAATCCACGAATAAAACCATGAATTCCCAAAAGAAAAACAAATCCATAAATAAAATCATCCACTCTCAACTCCCCAAAGTAATACATAAAAATAAAAGACAACATTCTCTTCCAAGGCAGATAACACTAGCTACTCATCCCCACAGTAGGATCGGCCTGAAATCATGGTAAAAAGGTGATGAGACAGAAATCTCAGTAAGTCCGTGTGTGCTTTGGGTGTTCAGTGAAAACAGTTCGTGGATGCAAAGTGTGAAATCTTTATAAGAGAAATATTGGCAAGCAATAAACATTAGTCAAAAGCAAGAGTGGTGTTTTCCTCTTTTTGAAACCATACAAGTGCACAATAAAATCAACCACTCATAAAGGTGGTCATGGGTTACCACACGTTGGGCCCCATAACCATATAATGGTCAGAATGCCACACTTTGTGCAGACTGACAAAAGAAATACTGGCAAACAATGAATGATGCTCAAAAACAAGAGTGGCGTTTTGGCTTATCTAGCCGTACATAATTTATAAGATCAACCACGCGAAAGAAAGGATTATGGGTTACCACACGTTGGGCCCCATAACCGGTCAGAATGCCGACACTTTGTGCAGACTGACAAAAGGTAGGTGATCGGCCTACCGGGCAAGATACTCCTCATTCTCTATACCCAAATAACAACCGGGTGTCCATTCCGGCATAACATAGTCACTTGACTGAAATAAAACAAACTGCTAGCTCGGACCGGCCTGACTAAGTAGTACTGACGTTTCTCTAAGTTGAGCTTATCTTCTGGAGGTGGCTTCCTGCCAGAAGACTCACCCTTGCTCTTCAAAACTAGTACTACCAGCCTACCCCCATTGAGTACTCAACGTAACATATCCCACTTGGGGAGAAAATGAACAAAACACAGTTCCACTTGAAAATGGCAATTAAAGTTTTCCAAAGTCTGGGGCAACACTGGTTTTAGAAAGAGTTTTAGGTTTTGAGTAAAACCGCCCCTTGATTTGCAAATAATTTATTTGTCTGAAATGAGAATGGAAATAATCCTCAATTGCCTTTACAGAAATGAGTGACCATGCACTCTACATTTGGCTTGCCATAAAAAAAAATCATTTTTCATAAAACAGGTTTTATGCAGGGGCTTACCTGATCCTTACTCACAACAAAGGTCTCCAATAGCTGACCTGACCCGCATAGGGTAAATACAAACCACAATCAAACTCAAGCCAAAGACTCACTTTCTCAAATAAAACTAACATAACTTACTACAGTCATATCCCTAGTGTCCCAAGCTTTAAGGCTCAATAATAAATAAAAGGGTTTATAAAATAATTCTAGTTTGATATTAAAATAACTAGAGTTTGGGAAATAGATACAATAAGTTGAAGGTTTAAATCTTGCTAAAAATAAATTATGGTTTATTTGGAAAAGGGTCCAAGGTAGTATTACGTAAAATAATGATTTGTTAATAATTTAGTTGTTAGAAAATAATTAATAGCTAAAATTTGTTGAAAATAAATTTAATGAGTCTTGCTTGAAAAATAATAAGAAAATCCTTAATGGGTTTTGATTAAAAGATAATAATTAAATTTTTAGTAATAATATTTTATTAATTATAATTATTTCCATGAAGAAGAGTCCATTCGGCCAAGAGAGGGAATTTTGGGTCCATGAGAGAGAGAGAGAGAGAAGAAGAAGAAGAAGAAGAAGAAGAAGAAAAAGAAGTCATTAGTATGTTCATTCACATAAGTTCTCATTAGAGATCAAGTTTGGAGAGGATGATGTTGATAGAGTGAATTTACCTTGAAAATGTTCTTGTCCAGAAATTTTTGCTTTGATCCGAAGTAGCAAGATGTTTGGAGAAGTTTGATGTTAATATTGGTGTTGATGGATTCACTCAATCTGGAGATTTTTGTGAGGGTTTGAGATGGTTTGGAGGGGTATTAGGTGTAGAGAAGAAGTAGGTGTTCTTGGTGTAGTGTGTGTGTGTGTGTGTGTGTGTGTGTGTGTGTTCTTGAGGTTGCTGAAAATCGCGAGAGAGAGAGAAAGAATTTGCAGCTGCCAAATTTTCTGTGAGAGAGGGGCTGGCCGATTTTCAGTAGGGTTTAGGGAGTTGTTTCTGTGATTTGGAAGGGAAAATGAAAGGTTAGTTGTTACAATCTTGGTAGAATATTTTTAGGAAGTGAATTTGGAAAGTAAATATCCTAAGAATATCTTGATTGCTTGGACAGCTTTGAAGTCTGCCATTGCTGATTGTTTGAGCAAAATTTCGTGGGATTAATGTTGACTTATGGAGGCTTATGGTGGCCGAAAGTAGGGTGTACAATGATGAAGAAGAAGTCTGGACCATTGAGCAAAATATTATGGAAGGTTGCTAAATAAGATGGCTGAAATTTTGAAAACCAATCAAGCTAAATTGCAGGGATTTGTTTGAGAGATTTTTGGACAGCCATTGATGGAATTTCGTGCAGAAGCTCCAGGGAAACAATGGATTTCTATTAATGGAGGTTTAAGGGAGGTTTTGACAGATTAGGGCTAGTGTTTCGGCTGGAAGAGAAATAGGAAACAAGCTGGACAAAAATTTGCATAGAAATTTCGCTGCACAGTGAATTTTCTGGCAGATTTTCGTCTGCCACTTCCAACCATTTTGCAGCGAGCTGGAAGGGGGGTTTTAGGGGTATTCAAGGCTGGTTTCCAGCCTTCTTCATGGAGGAAAAAAATGGCTAAGGTGCTGCACAAAATCTGGAAGAAAACAACTTAGTTTTGGGCTCTCAAAACTGATTTTCGTATAGGATTTTTTTCTGTTTTGCTCCAGCTTGTGCAGTCTGAAATTGGTCCAGAATTTTCAAGTTTCAAACTGATCCTAAAGACCATTTTTCTGGCAGCATTTGGAAGAGAATGTTAGCTAGAAATTTCGCCTTTTTGAAGGTACAACAAGCTGGAAAATTCCAGCTCATTCTATGAGGAAAAATGAACTAAGCTAGAAGAAAATTTCAACAAGCTTACTAGAGGGATTTTTCCTCTTGAAATTTCCCACAACGCTACCATATTTTTCAGACCATAAGGAGTCTTTTACCAAGACATTTTGATCCTAAAAGACCTCAGTACTTTACTGAATTTTCTAGAAAGGAAAAGGCTAGAACATCTTGATCAAACTAATGAGTTGAGAATTGAGGAAAATTAAAGATCAAGGAAGAATGATTTTCCCTATAAGAATTTCGAGAAGAGTAAAAGGAGTGGAATGAGGTTACTTCTATCATGTCTCTCCTAGAACATCATCACCACATTAATTTAGGCCCTTAAGGCTGAAACCATCCTTTCCCAAGCAAAATAAAATTTACTCAAGCTAAAGCTTCTATGATGGACTTTGAACCTAAGACCTCAAGAATTAATTCCAATGCTCTAACCACCACACCACAACAACTCTTGTTGCTATTTCTACTAGAAAAATTATTTTCTATTCAATCCACAGGCTATCTCCCTATTTTCACCCCGGGCAAAAATTACCATTTTGCCCCTCTCACACAATACTCACCAACAAGACTTCAAGACAATAAAACTCGAATCCAGAACACATAAAAATTCATATGAGAATATATTTAACCATAAAATAAAATATGATATGTATCCCAACCCCCTTACTCTAACGTTGGTTTCGACTGGGGTTTCACACAATGAGTTCCAACCATGACTATCCATGACCTTGATGTCCTAAGCTTTAAGGCTAGATGATAAAGGATTTTATAAAATAAACCTAGCTTGATAAGTTAAAATAACTAAGGGTTCTAAAATAATTACTAATAAATTATAGGTTCAAATAATAAATCTTGAGTATTATTATTAATAAATAAATTAGTGTTTAAATATTGAATAATACTAAGTCCTAAATACTATTAGTAAATGGTAATTTTTAAATAGTATTATTATAAATAAATAATAAATTTCAATTAATTTTTAATTGATAATTAATAATTAATTAGTAATAAATAAAATTAATAATAAATGAATTATATTAAATTTTTTTATTAATAGCTAACAAATAAATTTTAATATAAATAATATTTATGAATATAGGTAAAAGTTTGAACTATGGTCTACAAGGTCATTAATATTTTATTTATTATTATTATTATTATTATTATAAAGATTATATATATGTATATATATATATATATATTTTAATAAAAGATATTATTTATTTGACTAATAAAATATCAATATTTCATTTAATATTCCATTTCCAAATATTCCTAGGGATTTCGAAACCTTTTAAAAAAAATATAGTAGTAATTTTAATTAAGGTAATAAAATTTGCTAATAAAAATAACTTAAGATTAACAAGAAAATAATCATGATTTTCCTATTGCTAAACAAGATTCATGAACACATTCCCCAACATCAAACAATAAACTAATCCATTCATGAACATAAGTTTAAATCAACACATATTCTCACATGGCCAAATCCCTACTAGGCATAATCATCAATCATGGCTTCAATGGAAATAAGAACATAAAAATCCTATTCACCATAGGTGTCATAACGTCTAATATGTTTTAAATATCCAGAACTCTCCTAGGACATGATGAAATACATTGACTTACAAGAAAATTCATATATCTTAGTCATATACAATCATTCACATGTCCTAACCCCAACCCCTTTATTCACATGCATAAACTCAATCCCCCATTCATATTCTATTCTTCCTATTAACATCTAAGAGACATGAATTCAGAATTAAAAAGGAGGATTAAGGGAAAAATACTTGATTTTCGAATACTTCGATGAAAGCTAAAGAAGGTCCACACGCAATGAAGACTCTTGAGTTGTCTAAGAGAAAAAACAGCTGTGGTTGTTGATCAACCATTTCGGCCGAGAGAGAGAGAGAGATCATTAGTATGGTACATTGAAGGTTGAATGGAAGAGGATGAACAAAGAAGTTGTTCTTGTTTTACCTTGATGATGTTCTTGAGACCATCAAGAAAAAATTGGTTTTTTATCCGATTGCAATTTCTTCTTTGCGAGATTTTGTGTTATAAATACCAGGAAAGAGCACTAGGGATTATGTAGGAGTAATCTGGAGTATTTGAGAGTGATTGGAGGTGTTTAGGGTAGGTTTTGGCTTGAAGGAATGTAGTGAGTGTTCCTGGTGTTCTTGGCGGAAATTAAGAGAGTTTGAGAAAGGTGCTGCACGAAATCTAGAATTATGTTAGCTGAATGGTTTAGGGTGTTTAGGAGTTTCGATTTTTAGCTAGAAGGGAAGAGAATAATCTGATTTTGTTTGAAATTCAAATGGAGGAAATTGTGGAGTTGTTTGAGGTATAAGCTATGCTAATGGTGTTTAATTGATGAAGGTTTCTTTGTTCTTCAATGGAGCCAGTTGGACTGATCAGTCTATGGCAAGGGTGTAACACCCCACTACCTAGGCCCATCAGGGCCGGGGATGTCGCCCCATCTAGAGGACAAGGAGTCTTTATAACTAGGTTACAAAGAACAAAATAAAATGAAGACTTCAAAATTTAAACTTATTACAACACAAAAGATAAATATTAGTACAAATCCAAAATAAATTGTTTGCAACAATCTCTCAAAACGTCACATAAAGAAAATAACACGAGTCTTCAAAGCATAGGCAATAATCTAGCTAATGACCTCCACAGCAGGATCTCCCTGAAAACATGGCATAAAAGGTGGTGAGATAAAAATCTCAGTAAGCCCGTGTGTGCTTTGAGTGTTTCAGGTAAAATAAGTCATGTATGCAAGTTGCAAAAATTTCATAAAGAAAAGCGTTGGCAAGCATTAAATAAGTATTGAAATTAAGAGTGGTGTTTTGCTTTTCAAACCACACATGTGCACAATAAATACAACCACTCAAATGAGTAGCCATGAGTTACCACACGTTGGGCCCCATGACTAAATAACGGTCAGGATGCCACACTTT
This sequence comes from Voacanga thouarsii, assembly GCA_026120185.1. Lineage (NCBI taxonomy): Eukaryota > Viridiplantae > Streptophyta > Magnoliopsida > Gentianales > Apocynaceae > Voacanga > Voacanga thouarsii. The sequence goes on from JANUWF010002171.1 coordinate 186,261, forward strand.
GTGCAAGCTGACAAAAGGTAGGTGTACGGCCTACCGGGTGAGATACTCCTCCATCTTTACACCCAAACTTACCGATTGTCCATTCCGGCATCACACAGTCCACATGACTGAAACTTGCTAGCTCGGACTGGCATCCTATCCAGGAAGGACTCACCCATCAGAGGTGGCCACCTACTGAGAGACTTACCCTAACCCTTCAAAGACTAGTCCTGGTAGTCTACCCTTATTGAGTACTCAACGTTGATTGTCCCACTTGGGAGAAAATTGACTACACATTGTTTCTAAAATTCTTGTCAAAGTTGGGTTTTAGAAAAAATCTAGGATTTTGTGTAAAACTGCTTGTTTGATTTTCAAATGATTTGGTTGACTGGAATAAAAAGGAAAAACAGTCCTTAATTGCCTTTACAAAATAAATGTCCATACAATCGCATTGAGCTTGCCACAATAATTCTGTTGGTTTCCTCAAAATTCCATGCAAGAGCTTACCTGATTCCTTGCTTGCCCAAATTCAAGAGTCTTCCAAGGCTGACCTAACCCTGCCTGGGGTAAACACAAAACATAGGGCTACACTCAAGCTAAATTCATTTACACAAGTAATCCTAGTTCAACTTATTACCACATCCCTAATGTCCTAAGCTTTAAGGCTAGATGATAAGGAATTTTAAAAAAATAAGTTTAGTTTGACAAATTAAAATAACTTGGGGTTCTAAAATAATTGCTAATAAATTATAGACTCAATTAATAATTCTTGAGTGCTATTATTAATAAATAAATTAAGGTTTGAATATTGAATAATACTAAGCCCTAAATAATATTGATAAATGGTAATTTAAAAATAGCTTTTATTGTAAATAAATAATAAACTACAAATAATTTTTAGTTAATTTTTTTAATAGATAATAAATGATTAGTAATAAATAAAACTACTAATCAATGAATTATTTTAAATAAATAACAAATAGATTTTAATATAGATAATATTTAGGAATATAGGTAAAAGCTTTAACTAGGGCCTACAAGGTCATTAATCAATTCTAATATTTTATTTATTATTATTTATATAAAAGATTTATATATTATTTTTAATAAAAAGATTTTATTTATTTGATAGATAAAATATTAATATTCCAATTAATAATCCAATCCAAATTTTCCTAAAGTTTCGAATTTTATAGAGAAAAATATAGTAGTAATTCCAATTAAAGTAATAAAATTTGTCAATAACAATAACCTAGTCTTAACAAGAAAATAATCTCTCACCATGATTTTCCTATTGCTAGAAGGGATTCCTAAACACATTCTCCAACATCAAATAATAAACCAATCCATTCATGAACACATGCTTGACTTATCAGATACTATCACAAGGCTAACTTCCTTCTAGGCATAATCATCATTAATGGCTTCAATGGAAAATAGAAACATAAGAGCCTAATCACCTTTGGTGTCGTGATGCCTAACATGCTTCTAACATCCATAAAATTCATCAAGCACGAAAAACATACATTGATTCAAAAGGAAATACATACAACTTAGTCATATACAACAATCACCATGTCTTAACTCCATCCCCTTAATCCACACGCATATACTCAATTCCCCCATTCATATTCTATCTCCCTATCACCTCCTAGGAGACATGATTCAAAATTTAGAAAGAAGGTTTTGAGAATAATTACTTGATTGACGAGTACTACGGTGAAGACTAAAGAAGGTCCACGCGCGACGGTGAGTCTTGAGTGATCCCACGGAAAAACAGCCATGGTTGATGGTTGATCAACCATTTCGGTTGGAAGAGAGAGAGAGAGAGAGAGAGAGAGAGAGAGAGAGAGAGAGCATTAGAAATGTATATTGAAAATTGAATAGAAGAGGATGAACAAGAAGGTTGTTCTTGATTTACCTTGTTGATGTTCTTGAGACCTTCAAGGAAAATGCTGATTTTGATCCAATTGAAAATTCTTGTTGGCGTGGCTTTATGTTATAAATACTAAGTCTAGGGATTAAATAGAAGTGATCTGGAGTATTTGAGAGTGATTGGAGGTGTTTAGAGTAGGTTTAGGCTTGAAGAAGTTTAGTGTGTGTTCTTGGTGAAAATGGAGAGAGTGTGGGAGAATACTGCACGAAATCTGGTAGAGTGCTGGCCGAATGGTCCAGGTTGAAGGGGAGTTTCAAATTTCAGCTTGTGGGAGGGAGTGTGATCAGATTTTTTTGAAATTTAAATGGAGAAAGTTGTGGAGTTGGTTAAGGTAGGTGATTAGCTATGGTGTTTGATCAAGGAAGGTGTCTAAGCTCTTCAATGGTGCCGGCTGAACAAGGTGGTTTTGATGAAATGAATGGAGGTCAATAATGCTCCAAGGCTGGCCAAAATTCAGGCTTAAATGGTAGAGGAAATTCTGGTTCATTAGCTTGATACAAGAGTGTTTCCATGGAGTAAAATTCTGAAATTAGTTTGAAGTTCAAAAAAAAGTTTGAATGGAGTGATCTTAGGAGGGTTTTGAGGTGTGGTTATGGAGTCCATGAGTTCAAGGTAAGTGTGAAGGCCAATGATGTTCAGTCCATGGCTGAACAAGGATCAATGTTACAGAAGTTGAAGGGTGATTTTCGGCCTAGGCTTGAAGGAAGCAAAGCTAGAAAAATTCTGGTTTCAAGCTGTCCAAGGTTTCGAAGATTGGTGCAGAATTTTTGTGCAGAATTTCTGCACTTCTTCAACCCAATTTGCATCTGGTTCTTGAGGGGGTTTGAAGGTCTTTTAAAGGTGAATTTCCAGCCTTATTTTTGGAGAAATACAGAGGAGTTTTGCTGGCTTGAAGATGGACTAAAACAGCTTCATTTCCTTGATTGAAAGCTGCGAAATGTCCAGAATTTTTTTTTTTTTTGGTTTTGCACAGTTCGTGCAGTCCGAAAATTGTACAGATTTTCTAGCCTTCAAGCCACATGAAATGACCATTTTTCTGGTGGCAAATGAGTGGGTTTACTGGCTGAGTTTTTCGAAGAAATGGTCTGCAAAAATTCTAGAAAATTTCCAGATTTTCCTTCACTAAAATATGAACAACATGAAGGTGAATTTGAATGTTCTATCATGGTGATTGATTTCTCTTAGAAACACTTCCTATTTCCCCGCCTATTTTCGGCCAACCTCCCTCCTCCAAGATTGGTTTTCGAAATTCAAGGGTGAAAAATTATCACAGAATTTTTTTGGAATTACAAGAAAGATTTGGTGGTTTTGGTTCATTTGAATTATGAAAATGCTAGGACAAAGCTAGAGGTAATAATTAGGACAAGAATTCCCCTAGAATTCTTTTTAGGACACAATGTTAAGATTTAGAACATTCTCCTCATGTCTCCCCTAAGACAACATTCCTATTTCTAAGGAATGCAAGAAACAAAAATTCAAACTTCATTAAGATAATCATGATAAAACTTAAATGATGGGATTTGAACTCCTGACCTTAGAGATTAATTCTAAAGCTCTAACCACTAATCCACAACAACTCTTGTTCTTATTTTCTCACCCACATATTTTTCTTATTTAATCCTCAAGTTATTTTCCTATTCGGACCTCAAGCAAAATTACCATTTTACCCCTCCTGCTCAATAAGCATAACTAAGCATTTTAACCTATAACCCGCAATTCTAAAGCACATAAAATCATTCAAAAACATACATATTCATGCAAAATAATATGATATGCATCCCGACCCCCTTACTCTCGGGTTGGCTTTAGGTGGGGTTTCACAAAGGGAATGAAGGTTGTTCAGGTTATAACGCTGGCCAAAATTCAGTGCTTAATGGTAGAGGAATTTCTGGTTTAGTAGCTTAATTCAAGAGTGTTTTCATGGAGCAAAATTCTAGAAATTTTTGAAGTTCAAATGTATTTTGAATTGAGTGATCTTAGGAGATTTTTGAGGTGTGATTATAGAGTCCAAGTATTCAAGGTAAGTGGGGAGGTTAATGGTGTTCAGTTCATGGCTGAACAAGGTCCATTTTATAGAGGTTTGAAGGTGGCTTTTCGGTCTAGGCCTAAGGAGACAAGGCTGGGAATTTTCTGGTTTCAAGGTGTTCAAGGTTTTGAAAGTTTGCTGCATTTTTCTGTGCTGAATTTTTGCATTTCATCAGCCTGATTTGCAGATGGTGTTGAGGGGTGTTTGAGGGTCTTTTTAGGTTGGTTTCCAGCCTTCTTTATGGAGAAAAAGTAGAGGAGTTTTGCTGGATTGGTGACAAGAAAAATAGCTTCATTTTCGGCCTGATGTGTAGCGAAATTGCACAGGATTTTTCCTGGTTTTGTGCAGTTTTATGCAGTCTGAATTTGCACAGAAATTTCAATCTTCAAGCTTGTCATTTTTCTGGCAGCAAATGAGTAAGAAAACTAGTTGGGTTTTTCGAAAGCTCGACTGCTCAAAAATCTGGAAAATTTTCAAAATTGCTTCATTGAAATCATGAACACTATGAAGACGAGTTTAAAGGTTCTACCATAGTGATTGATTTCCCTTGGAAACCCTTCCTAACTTCTCTCCTATTTTTGGTCAACCCCCTAACTTCAAATATTAATTTTTGAAATTCAAGGCTATGAAATCATCATAGAATTTTCTAGAATTAAAAGATGTCTTGATGAATTTTGAATAATTTAAATTGTGAAGATGTTAGGGCAAAGCTAAAGGTAATAAAAAGGATGTGATGATAGGATTAAGACATTCTCTTCATGTCTCCCCTAGGACAACATTCCTAACATTAAGGAATGTAAGAAGAACAAAAATTCAAACATTATTAAGATAATCATGAATAAAACCTAAGTGATGGGATTTGAACTCATGACCTTAGAGATTAATTCCAAAGCTCTAACTACTTAACCACACTAACACTTGTTCTTATTTTCTCACCCAAATATTCTTCTTATCTAAACCTCAAGCTATCTTCATTTTTTGACCTCAAGCAAAATTACCCTTTTACCCTTCCTACTCAATAAGCATAACTAAGCCCTTTAACCCATAAATCATAATTCTAAAGCACATAAAATCATTCAAAAGTATAAATTTTCATGTAGAATAATATGATATGCATCGCGACCCCTGTACTCTAGGGTTGGCTTTAGGTGGGGTTTCACATCCTTCTCTCCTTAGGAGAATTTCGTCCCAAAATTTAGGCATATCTTTATCTGAGATCAGGATACTTCCACTTTACCCACTTTTCCATTTCCCATGTGGCATCTTACATGCCATGATGCTCCCGTTGCACCTTTGCCATTGGAATCTACTTGTTCCGGAGAGTCTTGATACTTCGGTCCAATATTTTCATGGGTTTTTCCACATAGCTTAGGTCGGGTTGCAACACTAACGGCTCATCATTCAAAACATGTCCGGGGTCGGCATTGTACTTCTTCAGCTGAAACACATAGAATACGTCGTGAATTCCCGTCAACCCATCTGGCAAATCCAATCAATACGCCACTGGCCCAATTCTCTCCTTTATTGGAAATGGTGCCAAATACCTCGAATTCAACTTCCCACCTTTCGGATGCTTCAGAATTCCTCTATTCGGTGTCAGTCTTCGGAACATACTGTCTCCCACCTGAAATTCTAATTCTCTCCGCCTATTATCTGCATAGCTCTTTTGTCGGCTCGGGGCTGCTTTCAACCTTTCCCTGATTAGCTTAACCTTGTCCAATATGTCCTGAACACAGACTTCTCCAGACTTGCTTATGTGGCCGTCCTCCGATCAACTCCAGTATAGTGGTACTTAACATTTACGTCCATACAATGCTTCATACAGAGTCATTTCAATCGAAGATTGATAACTGTTATTGTACGCCAAATCTGTATATGGTACACATTTGATCCAGTTATCCCCAAAATCCAATACACAGGCCCTCAGCATGTCTTCTAATATCTGAATAACCCTTTCTGACTGCCCATCGGTTTGCAGATGCATCATTGTACTGAACTTTAAACCGGAACCCATCGATTCTTAAAACTTGTCCCAAAATCGTGATGTAAATTTCGGATCTCGGTCAGACACTATACTTGAAGGTACTCCATGCAGTTTGACTATTTCTCGCACATAGATTTAAGCTAACTTCTCCAATGAATCCCTGACATTCACCGGTATGAAATGCACTAATTTGGTCAATCGATCCACCACTACCCATATGGCGTCCTTTTGGGTCCTTGCCATAGGAAGTCCGGTAATGAAGTCCATGGTCACCTCTTCCCATTTCCATTCAGGCACTGGTAACGGTTGCAACAATCCTGCTGACTTATTGTGTTCCGTTTTGACATTCTGACAGGTTAGACACGTCGAGACATACTTAACCACGTTCCTCTTCATTCCGGGCCACCAATAAGCCTTTTTCAGATCTTGATACATTTTTACCTCACCTGGATGAATGGTGTAGTTGCTCTTATGCGCCTCCTCTAAAATCTAGTCCTTTAATTAGTGCTAATCGGGTACACATAGACGATCTCGAAAATACAAAACTCCCGTTTCATCCCGCCGGAATTCACTGCTTTGCTGTTTAAACTCCTTATCCTTGAAAAGCTAAAATTCTTGTTGAGCCTCAATGATTTCCCGCATTAGATCTAGTATCAACTTCAGGTTGCTAACAACAATCCTCTCTTCTTGCACTTCCACCCTTCTATCCAACACATCCTGAACCACTTGAACCTCCTGCACTCTTAGCCTGGCCATCTTCACTTTTTGGCTCAGAGCATTAACAACGACGTTGGCCTTCCTAGGGTGGTAGTTGATAGGACAATGGTACTCTTCCAAAAATTCCATCCATCTTCGCTGCCTCAAATTCAAGTCCTTCTGGGTGAAGATATACTTTAGGCTTTTGTGATTAGTAAACACTTCATACTCAGCTCCATACAAGTAGTGCCGCCATTTTTTTAAAGTGAACACAATGGCAGCTAGCTCTAAATGATGCATGGGATAATTGACTTCATGTGGCTTCAATTTTCGAGAAGTATAGGTGATTACCTTCTTGTCTTGCATCAAAACTGCTTCCAAGCCTTCCTTCGAAGAATCAGTATACAGTGTGTAAGGCTTATCTTTCTCTGGCAGACTCAACATAGGTGCTGTCATTAATCTCCGCTTCAGCTCATGGAAACTCTTTTCACATTTTTCGTTCCAAACGAAAGGTATATCCTTTCTCAGCAGCCGGGTTATAGGCGATGCTAGCGTTGAAAATCTCTTAATGAATCTCCCATAGTAGCCGACCAAACCCAAGAAGCTTCGAATTTTCTTGATGTTCTCCGGTTGCTTCCAGTCCGAAACTACTTCCACTTTTGCTGGGTTCACCTTGATTCCATCCTTGGTTACCACGTGGCCAAGAAATACCACACTATCCAGCCAAAACTCACACTTGCTAAATTTGGCGTAAAGCATATGCTCCTTCAAATGTTCTGCATGATCCTCCAGGCTCTTGGAGTAAATGAGTATGTCGTTGATGAAAACCACCATGAACTTGTCCAACTAGGGTTGGAACACCTGATGCATCAAATTCATAAATACTGTGGGTGCATTGGTTACCCCGAAAGGCATCACCACAAATTTGTAATGACCATATCTTGTGTTGAAGGCCATTTTGGAAATTTCCTCCTCTTTTATCCTCACTTGATAGTATCCTTGTCTCAAATCTAGTTTGGAGTAACAACTGGATCCTTGCAACTGGCCGAACAACTCGTCGATTAGCAGTAGAGGATATTTATTCTTGATGGTCAGGTTGTTCAAGCCCCGGTAGTCAATACATAGCCCAGAGTCCCGTCCTTCTTCTTCACAAACAGCACTGGTGCTCCCTAGGATGACGTACTAGGTCTAATGTAGCCTTGCCTTCCCAACTCTCCTAGCTGCTCCTTCAATTCTTTCAGCTCCGCCAATGCCATCCGATATAGAGTTCGGGACACCGGTTCCGCTCCTGGAACTAGATCAATTGTGAACTCAACTTCTCGATTGGGAAGTAGAGTAGTGAGTTTTGTAGGAAATACGTCAGGAAAATCTTTTACCACCTTAGTATCTTCGAGGGTGCATTAGTCCTTCGGCTTACTTATCATATAGGCCAAATATTCTTGACATCTTTGCTTCAACAATTTCTGGGCTTTGGCTCCAGCTATCATAAACTTCAATTCCTTTATTCTCTTGTCGTTGAACTCCAACACATTACATCCCAATCTAATGAACTGAACCGATTTTTTCTTACAGTCTACTCTAGCCTCATGCTTAGCTAGCCAATCCATTCCCAATATCAAATCATAATCATCAATAGCTAAGATTATCAAATCTCTCTTCAAGTTTTCTCTCCCCCAATTCAATTTTATAATTCCGCACATACCGATCTACTTGCACCATTTTCCCCAAAGGCGTACTCACCAACAAAGTAAAAGGTAGTTCTACTCCATCCCAACCCAAATGATATGCACAATCCTTGTTTAAATAGGAATGGGTAGATCCAGGGTCTATCAATGCATTAATGAAATGACCTTGGATAGTAAACGTACCTTCCACCACTGCTGCATCAGTTCCAACCTCCTCTCGGTTGAGAGCGAAAACTTTTGCTTTCACCTGTGGCTTTTGCGCTCCACTCCCGGAGGCTCTCGTGGAATTAGCTTGATTGGCTCCCAGGATTTGAGTCAAGTTTCCTTATCCAACTCGAAGAAGTTTAGGGCAGGCATTTTGCAGATAGTTCGGGTCTCTGCAGTGATAACATTTCCACTCCTCTCATCTGGACCAATAATTTTTCTTTGTGTGGCCCTTTTTTCCGGAGTGTCGACACAATGAAAGATTCTGCATGGGATCGACTGGTGCTATCCGGGCTTGCTTTTCCCGATTCTTCCATTACTGGTTGGCAGGGCGCTTGTTGGGCTGCTGCCTCTAAAATGGTTCTGGCGGTTATCTTGGTGGTAGGAAAGGTCTTGGTGCCATTTTTTTGTAATTTTCATTCTTAGTCCGGGTGGCTGCGTCCATAGCCCCTGAATAGGTCGTTGGTGGAGAATGTGCCAACGCTCTTCTTAACTCCTGCCTTAACCCCTTGACAAATTGCCTCATTCTGTTCTACTCGGTGTCCACCAGCCTCTTGCAGTACTTTGACAATTGAGTGTAACGTGCCGCGTACTGTGCCACCGTTATACCTCCCTGCTTCAGATTTTGGAACTTATTTTCCCGCTTCTCTACTATCCACTAAGGGATATATTTAGCTTTGAATGCCTCCACAAAATTGGCCTATGTCCAATCTTGGTCAATCATCTCCCAGTTATCTTAGACCCGTTGCCACCATACCCGAGTTGGGCCCCTCAATCGGAATGCAGCAAACTTCACCATTCGTTTCTCAGTGTATTGAAGTGTAGCAAAGATGTCCTCCATTAGTTCTATCCACTGGTCAGCTTTCTGATCCTGCTCGGCTTCTCCTAAGAAGATGGGTAGTTGAAATTTCAGAAATCGCTCCAAGGCTTCGTCTTCCCCCTTTGGATTCCTCCGCTCAGTTAGAGTTTGTAGAATCTCAGTCATTTTGTTGAATGCTTGCCCCATTGTCACACTGACCGGCTCTTCTGACCCCATTTCCAGATCCGGCTCATTCTCATCCCCCCGGTTGGGTGACGCTATCTGAGTAGTCTCAACCTCCGATGTTACAGGCTCTGCTTCCGAAACCCTTCTACTAGATGTGGCTGCACAATGCTTCGGTACCATTCTAAACCATGCCTAGATAATAAGTTTATGCATTAAAATTTAAAACATTTCGATTGAGCATGCATTCACATTCAGGTTTAATTAAAAGAAAATCAAATGCAAATTTTTGTATAAAGGACTGCATATAAATTTTTCTCAAACTTTAGAGTACTCCAGGTACTCTTTTTTGCATAAATTCAGAAATAAAGTAGTAAACATGAATAAAATCCTTAGCCTAGGAGTTTACGGAAAGCAGTAAATAAAATGTCCTAATCATAGCAGTACTTAACCTCTCTAATCCTCATCAGAGTCTTCAAAGTCGGTATCATACAACCATCCCCCAGAATTCCTAAAGAAGTCTATCCCAGCCCCATTTGCAAACCCATGATCCATTGTCTCCTTCTCGGGTCCCCTAGAACTCTCCCCGATTTCAACCTAGTTGGGTGGGGGTATGAAGAAAGGTCTAGGTGGAGATTCATAATCTATCTCCCCCGGGTCATCACTATCAGCTGTCAAGTCAATTATGGGACTAGAAGGGAAGGGAACATATTCCATATCAATCTCCTCGTCTTCACAATCAGTAACCAAGTCTATCACAAGTATTAGGGGTGGCTCAATGATCTGGACCTCATCGTCACTACTATCATCCAGGGGTATAATTGGCTGAGGTGCAGGCTGAGGTACTAGCAGATCTTCCGGGTGGAAAGGGATGAAAGGATGCCATTGATGCCCTTTTCTTACAGTTCTAATCATTCTAACCATCCTATAGTATAAACAAGACAAGGTAGTCAAAAGATTTATCCTTAATAAAACAAAACATATACTATCAATAATTACCTAACCCTAGGCTCTGATACCATTTGTAACACCCCACTACCTACGCCCAATAGGACTGAAGATGTCGCCCCGTCCATAGGATAAGGGGTCTTTATAACTAGGTCACGTAAAATAAAATAAAAGAAATACTTTAAAATTAAACTTATTACAACCCAATAATACATGAACAAATCCAAGAATTAAATTGTCCGCTACAATCTCTCAAAAACAATACATAAGAAAAATAACAGAGAGTCTTTAAAATCATAGGTAACAAATCTAGCTAATAACCTTTACAGCAAGATCGACCAGAAAACATGGTATAAAAGGTGGTGAAATAAAATCTCAGTAGGCCCGTGTGTGCTTTGAGTTTTTAAGGTAAAACAGTTCATGTATGCAAATTGTAAAAGTTTCATAAGAGAAAGTACTGGAAAGCATTAAATAAATGTTAAAAATAAAGAGTGGTGTTTTATTTTTCAAGCTATGCATGTGCACAATAAATAAAACCACCCAAAGAGGTAGCCATGGGTTACCAAACGTTGGGCCCCATGACAATACAATGGTCAGTATGCCACACGTTGAGCATACTGCCGGTCAGACTGCTACACGTTGAGCATGTTAACAAAAGGTAGGTGTACGGCCTACCGGGTGAGACACTCCTCCATCTTTACACCCAAAGTTACCGGTTGTCCACTCTAAAAACATACAGTCCACTTGACTGAAACCTGCTAGCTCGGACCGGTATGACCTATCGGACTGGCATCCTATCTGGGAAGGACTCACCTCTTAGAGGTAGCCTACTGAGAGACTTACCCTAACCCTTCAAAGACTAGTCCTAGTAGTCTACCCTTATTGAGTACTCAACGTTGCTTGTCCCACTTAGGAGAAAATTGATCATACAATGTTTTACTTGGAAACAGCAGTTAAGGGTTTCTAAAATTCTTCTCAAAGTTGGGTTTTAAAAAGAGTTTAGTATTTTGTATAAAACTGTTTGTTTAATTTTCAAATGATTTTCTTAACTGAAATAAAAAGGAAAATAGTCATTAATTGCCTTTACAAACAAATGATCATACACTTTACAATTGGCTTGCCACAATAATTTTTTGTCTTCAAATGACTCCATGCAGGAGCTTACCTAATTTTTGGTTTTCAAAGGATTTTATAAAATAAATCTAGCTTCATAAGTTAAAATAACTAAGGGTTCTAAAATAATTACTAATAAGTTATAGGTTCAAATAATAAATCTTGAGTATTATTATTAATAAATAAATTAGTGTTTAACTATTGAATAATACTAAATCCCAAATACTATTAGTAAATGGTAATTTTTAAATAGTATTATTATAAATAAATAATAAATTTCAATTAATTTTTAATTGATAATTAATAATTAATTAGTAATAAATAAAATTAATAATAAATGAATTATATTAAATTTTTTGATTAATAACTAACAAATAAATTTTAATATAAATAATATTTATGAATATAGGTAAAAGTTTGAACTATGGTCTACAAGGTCATTAATATTTTATTTATTATTATTATTATAAAAGATTATATATATGTGTATATATATATATATATATATTTAATGAAATATATTATTTATTTGACTAATAAAATATCAATATTTCATTTAATATTCCATTTCCAAATATTCCTAGGGATTTTGAAACCTTTTAAAAAAAATATAGTAGTAATTTTAATTAAGGTAATAAAATTTGCTAATAAAAATAATCATGATTTTCCTATTACTAAACAAGATTCATGAACACATTCCCCAACACCAAACAATAAACTAATCCATTCATGAACATAAGTTTAAATCAACACATATTATCACATGGCCAAATTCCTACCAGGCATAATCATCAATTATGGCTTCAATAGAAATAAGAACATAAAAATCATATTCACCATAGGTGTCATAACATCTAATATGCTTTAAATATCCATAACTCCCCTAAGACATGATGAACATACATTGGCTCACAAGAAAATTCATATAGCTTAGTCATATACAACTATTCTCATGTCTTAACCTCAACCCTTTTATTCACATGCATAAACTCAATCCCCCATTCATATTCTATTCTTCCTATCAACATCTAAGAGACATGAATTTATAATTAAAAAGAAGGATTAAGGGAAAAATCCATGATTGTCGATTACTTCGATGAAGGCTAAAGAAGGTCCACACGCGATAGAAAGTCTTGAGTTGTCCAAGAGAAAAAACAGTTGTGGTTGTTGATCAACCATTTCGGCCAAGAGAGGGAAAGATCATTAGTATGGTACACTGAAGGTTGAATGGAAGAGGATGAACAAAGAAGTTGTTCTTGTTTTATCTTGATGACGTTCTTGAGACCTTCAAGAAAATACTAGTTTTTTATCCGATTGTAATTTCTTGTTTGCAAGATTTTGTGTTATAAATACCAGAAATGAGCACTAGCGATTGTGTAGGAGTAATCTGGAGTATTTGAGAATGATTGGAGGTGTTTAGGGTAGGTTTTGGCTTGAAGGAATGTGGTGTATGTTCTTGGTGTTCTTAGTGTTCTTGGTGAAAATTGAGAGAGTTTGAGAAAAGTGCTGCACGAAATCTGGAATTGTGTTAGCCGAATGGTTTAGGGTGTTTAGGTGTTCCAATTTTCGGCTAGAAGGGAAGAGAATAATCTAATTTTGTTTGAAATTCAAATGGAGAAAATTGTGGAGTTGTTTGAGGTATAGGATAAGCTAATGGTATTTGATTGATGAAGGTTCTTTGTTCTTCAATGGAGCCGATTGGACTGATCAGTCTATGGCAAGGGAAAGAAGGTTGTTTAGGCTATAAGGCTGGTTGAAACTCAGTGTTTAATGGCAGAGGAATTTCTGGTTTAGTAGCTTAATTCAAGAGTATTTTCATAGAGAAAAATTCTAGAAATTTTTGAAGTTCAAATGTATTTTGAATAGAGTGATCTTAAGAGATTTTATAGGTGTGATTATGGAGTCCAAGTATTCAAGGTAAGTGGAGAGGTTAATGGCGTTCAGTTCATGGCTGAACAAGGTCCATTTTACAGAGGTTTGAAGGTGGTTTTTCAGTCTAGGCCTAAGGAGACAAGGTTGGGAATTTTCTAGTTTCAAGGTGTTCAAGGTTTCGAAAGTTTGCTGCATTTTTCTATGCGGAATTTCTACTTTTCTTCAACCCGATTTGCAGATGGTGTTGAGGTGTGTTTGAGGGTCTTTTTAGGTTGGTTTCTTGCCTTCTTTCTAGAGAAAAAGCAGAGAAGTTTTGCTAGATTGGTGACAAGAAAAACAACTTCATTTTCGGCCTGTTGTGCAGCGAAACTGCACAAGATTTTCCCTGGTTTTGTGCAGTTTTATGCATTCCGAATTTGCACATAAATTTCAGTCTTTAAGCTACATGAATTGGTCATTTTTGTGGTAGCAAATGAGCAAGAAATCTGGCTGAGTTTTTTGAAAGCTAGATTGCTCAAAAATCTGGAAAATTTTCAGATTTCCTTCATTGCAATCATGAACACTATAAAGATGAGTTTAAAGGTTCTACCATGGTGATTGATTTCCCTTGGAAACCCTTCCTAACTCCTCTCCTATTTTCGGTCAACCCCCTAACTTCCAAGATTAATTTTTGAAATTTAAGACTAAGAAATCATCATTGAATTTTCTAGAATTAAAAGATGGGTCTTGATGAATTTTGAATAATTTAAATTGTGAAAATGTTAAGACAAAGTTAGAGGTAATAAAAAGGACACGATGGTAGGATTAAGACATTCTCTACATGTCTCCCCTAGGACAACATTCCTAACATTAAGGAATGTAAGAAGAACAAAAATTCAAACATTATTAAGATAATCATGAATAAAACCTAAGTGATAGGATTTGAACTTATGACCTTAGAGATTAATTCCAGAGCTCTAACCACTTAACCACACTAACTCTTGTTCTTATTTTCTCACTCAAATATTCTTCTTAACTAAACCTCAAGCCATCTTCCTATTTTGACCTCAAGCAAAATTACCCTTTTACCCTTCCTACTCAATAAGCATAACTAAGCCCTTTAACCCATAAATTATAATTCTAAAGCATATAAAATAATTTTAAAACATATATTTTCATATAGAATAATATGATATGCATCACAACTCCCTTACTCTAGGGTTGGCTTTAGGTAGGGTTTCACATTAATGGCTTAGCTCTCCTAGGATTGTGATATTGTGGATAGAATTTCTCTTTTCCTTGTTATCTTATAAATAATTGGAAATCTTTGTTTGTGATCTTAATCACTTGTTAAGGCCACCAAGTTGGTGTGAATATTCAGCCCTCCAAGATCATATCAAGTTTACCCCCCCCCTCTCCTTTTTCAAAAGCATTTGTCCTCGAATCTTGGAGCTTGGGCAAATGCCCATCATACTTTCCTTCCATAAAGGTAGCTATCTTTACATCAACACCTATGTACGTATGTAAACAAGAATTTTTATTTGAAGAAAAGAGGTTATGTTCCCCAGCATATACTTACTTTTCTCTTATCTCTATTCTCTCTCTTTGAATCTCTCTCGATGTTTTCATTCTTTAGACTGACAATAGCCTCCTCTTTTTTCTCCATTGTTCCACCTTCCCTCACAATTCCTAGATGGCTACTCTCTTGCTCTTCACTCTTTTGTTTTTGTCTCTCCTTTAGATCTTGTTCTTTCTTCATTTCATTTTTCCTCTCAATGTTTAGCTTTTCCCCCTTCATTTCCTATTTCTCTTTTCTTTCTCATCTTTTCTCTCTTCTTTTGGTTTTAGGAAATTTTTCTCTACACTCTTTTTTTTTTTTTCATTGTCTCTCATTTGTTTTTACACTTTGCTTACCACACTTGGGGATAAGGGTAAAAGTGTATAAAGCTTCCCTCCCTTGCAAACCTATAGGAATTCTTCCTTCCATCATGCATCACACTCTTTTTAAATTGTCATAGTCTTCCCAAAAGTAAGTGGTAGGTTTGCATTAGCACCACATCACATAGTACTTCATATTTGTAGTTCCCTATTTCAAAAACTACTAGCACTTATTTATTCACCCTTAACTTCCCGCTATTATTAATCCATTGAATTATATAGGGTTTAGGATGCTTCTTTACACACAATACCAACTCCTCTACTAGACTAGTAGTAACTATATTGGCGAGGCTCCTATCATCAATAATCACAACATTTGGCTTTTTTTCAACAAGGCAATTTGAATAGAAGAGTTTGTTCTTTTGTTAGTTCTCTCCATCCTCTACAAGGCTAGCATTATAAATTCCTATTTCTTTAATAGCAATCCTGGTTATTGGATATATTAGTTCAATAATAACTCTATCATCACTAGATTCATCATTATCTTTTTGCACCTCTGTTTGCTTCTTAGTAATAAACGCCTCTTCTCCGGAAGATATCTCACCTTGGGGATTTGTAAACATGAATTTCTTGGTGGGGTATTCATGTGAAATATGCCCATAGACTAAGCATTTGTAACATTTAATGTCCTTATTCCTTGGGAGCTTTTCTATGGCATTGCCTTTATTCTTACTCCAATTTTCTCTAGGCTTAGGGTAGTCTTTGTAAGTAGGCATTGGTGGTTCCTCCTTCATGCTTGGTGGTTGATCAAATATGAGATTGCTGTATATGGTTTTCTTAGGATAGGCCCCTCTTCTAATTTTCCTCTCAACTTTTCATTGGTATGTGCACCATATCCTCTAATTTCTTATATGATTGAAGTTCCACCATATTTGTAATATCTCTATTCAAGCTACTCAAAAATCTAGCCTCGGTTATCTTAGGATCTTTATTAATATTAGTTGTCATCATCATCACTTCCATTTCTTTATGGTAATCCTCAAAACTTTTGCTCCCTTGCTCGAAAGTTTAAAGTTTTTTTATACAGGTCACTGTAGTAAGAGTGTGGGACAAACTTAGCCTTCAGTATATCCTTCAATAAATCCTAAGTGGTCACAGCTTGAACCCCGATTTGTCTACTTTGAATGCTAATTTGATCCCACCAGACCAAAGTATATTTTGAAATTTTCAAAATAGCCAACCTTGCCTTTGATCTTTCACTATAGATATGTTACTCAAAGAATATTTCTATCTTCCTCTCTCATTCAAAGTATAACTCCTGTAGGGACATTCATCTTGATGTGCTTCATTCCCTTCTCTTCCTCATTCTCCTCTCTTCTTCATCCTCTATTCCTAATCCCTCTATTTTGCTCTCCATTGTCTTTCTCATAATTTTCGTTACCCTCTCAAGCTCCCTCTCTAGCCCTCTCACATTTTTCCCTCCATTCCTTTCTTGTATCCTATCTTGCCCTCTCATACCTTGCCTATCTCCCCTCATAGGAGCTTGTTGGAATCCTCCCAAAAAGTGCTCATCCAAAGATTCAACTTGTTTTGCATGCAATAAGAGTGTATAATTGACTTCATCCCTTCTTCTAAGGCTTTCTTGTAGCCCTTGTCCTATTCATTAAGCAACTATTGCAGTTTGTCATAGATTGGTTTGTCACTCCGTAAAGTTTCTTTGCAATTTTTGGATATTTCTCATTTGTTCCTCAATCCTAGTTAGAATGGTTGTAAACATGTCATTGTGTTCTCCTTGAGACATCAGTGGAGGGCTTTACAAGAATATTAACCTGCAAAAAGTGGTTAGGAAATAAATGGATCCTCACTTTCACTCCCTTACGTATTTACTTTCAAAAGAGATGTCATTCTATGCTTGTGTTTACTCTCTCTTTTGGCTATTTTGATGATAATCTCACCATCTTGCCTTTTGCTCAATACTCAAATTCCTCTTGACTCAATACCAACTCTTTCCTAATAGTTAAGAGTTTAGTCCAATTAATTAAATTTCCTAAATCATAAGGATTATCCAATTTGGGAGAGGGGGTCTTAGGGAAATTTCAACAAACACTTGTTAGGCACCTAAGTATAAGTAAGTTTCAAGCAAGAATTTTCAAGAAAGGAGATTCAAACAACATAAGAACAAGTAAAAGAAGTATAAGAAAGGAAATTTAGTTCAAGAAAGTGACAAGGAAAACAAGAACCAAGGAAACACTAGCAATTAGTTCATAGAATAGGAAGAACAAAGATAATCATAGGATTGCAACAATGAAAATGGATCTAACAAGTATGGAATTTATCAATGAAACAAGAACCCAAGTATTTATAACCCATGGTTTGAAATCAACTAGTCATAGCTCATTAATTTAGACACAAGCATCCACATAGGACATTTATCAAATACCTTGAATATAATCTCGTCACTCAAAACAAACCAGATTTTTCACCCCATAATCAAGCATATTTTCACCACAAACACAAGATAAATTTATTCCCAACTATTATACCAACATCAAGGAGTAATTTTCTCAAAAGAAATTCAAGAGACAACAAAAATATCATACCCTTTTTTGAGCATTTTTTAGGTACAAGATTGATTTTTTCTTCAACTTTTCTTGATTTTCCAAGCCTTGATTGGAATCTTAGCTTTCCTTACTCTGAAAATGAATTATTTGATATGATATTAGAGGGCTGAATATTCACACCAACATGGTGGCCTTAACAAGTAATTAAGATCACAAACAAAGGTTCCCAAATATTGATAAGATAATAAGGAAAGGAGAAATCCTATCCACAACCTAATAATCCTAGGAGAGTTAAGCTACTAAGACCTTTAGATTGAAGGTTGAATATTCTATAACTACCCTCAATCATCCAAGATTCAACAAAGAACCAAGAACAAGAGATTGGGAATTATAGGCACCTAAAAGATTTTCCAAAAGAACAAACCTTCTAAGACCTAATTTAGATAATAGTGTGGATTATCCTTTGTGAATTTAGATACACCAACAAAAGGGAGGACTAATCCTTAAGTTAGGTCTTAGATTTGGTAAGAATCAAAGAGGAACACCATCTCAAATTTGTACATTTAAAATGTGAATTGTCTTGTCTTGTCAACATAAGAAGTATTTATACACCATAAGCCCTAAGGCTTTTAATGGCTTAACCCTGCTTAAAAGTGGCCTAAAAACAAGTTTATGTCCTTAAACAGCAGTACAATTCGTAGAAATTTAAAAGAAAGCCGAAACTAAATTAAAACAAGCGCTAAAATGTCTTCAAGGGTGTTGCACAACCCTACATATGGGGTGCACGACCTTGCCTCGGTCGAGCTTCACAAAAAAGGGTAGTACACAAGCATTTGCATGGGCATGCAACTGACCGTGCATGGTACATGGCTTTTTGCATGGCCGTGCAGCTAGTCGTGCACCTAAACTGCTAGTAGCTTTGATTTTTGCCAAACACACCATTACACCCATGCTCATATTTCAGGCCATGCATCCTCTGTGTTCCTGCAATCTAAATGTGATCTTCATGCTCTCATTTGCCTTGCAATTAATACCCTTGACCCTCCATATGAATTGTTGGGTGAATTTAGCTTCTTCTTTTTTTTTATCTTCCCTTGGGTACCTATTTCTTCATGGCCTTTATGTTCTTTAGTTTTGTAGCTTGGCTTGCTTGTATTTTTCTTCGAAAGCCTTTGTAATTTGGGATCCACCAAGTAGTCATGAATAGGGGTCTAGTTCTTCTTCCCTATTCTTTGGATCTACCTTAGAGCTTGGAAAGATTCCTATCAAATCAGGTATGGTAGGTGTTCATGGACTAAGCCAATAAGAGGGAAATATACCAAGGTCAAAAATTCACGAATTTTTTAAATAAAATTTTAATGATTCTTTGGCGAGAAAATTTTTCATCACCAATGACAAGGATTTTGTCGCCATTGGCACTTTTTTGGCAACAAAAAATTTCCTAGCCAAAAATGCAAAATATTTTTGCCAATGTATTTAATCTATCAAATAAATTTGACCCTTTAGCGATAAAAGTCATCTGTGACAAAACTCTTTGGTTGCAAAAATATAATAATTAGCGACAAAATGCAACTTTTGGCAACGAAAATTGATTAGTTTTAATGACAAAATATTTCTTAGCGAAAAGTATATACTTTAGTGAGGAAACTATTTTCTTTGCTAAAGGGTCATCTGTAGCAACAAAATCAAAATTTTTGTTGCCTAAACCTCTTTAGCAACGGAGCCTTAGTGAGGAACGCACAACAAAGTTTTTTTTTTCTTAATTGTAGAAGACCTTTATCTAGGAAAAATGGAGTTTTAGTTTTTTGTCACTGATGTGTATTTTTCTTGTAGTGGTGGGATTATTTGAATTTATGGAAATTAAAGGTTGTGGCAGTGGAGTTGTTGTGGTGAGAGTTTTTGTGGAGTTGCCTGATTATTGTAATAGTGATGTTGATACAGTATTAGTCTTGCATTGTTGAATGTGGCCAGACATTTTTATGATTTGTGGAATTTTTCGTATAGTTGAAGGGGGTGATTTGAGTGTTAATTGGTGGTTGTTGTTGTAATCTAATTTGTGAAATTTGAGAAAGTGAATGCAGTAGTGGTGAACTCTTTATGGAGTTGTTAAATTGTGTAGTTATTGTTGTGCTGGGGTTATTTTTTGGTTATTTGGAGACCTCGTTGAAATTGTTAGGGTTTTTAGTGTTGCAGATTGGTGGTTGTTGTAGCATTATTCTAATAATCCACTAAGCCTTTCATCATTCTTTCCCTAAAATGCTTAATAAACAATATGCTAATAGGAGAGCTAGAGGTGAATCATCCTCTCAACCTCACTCACCTGTTGAGGAGCCTTCTATACATCCTATTTATTTTGATGACCATGAGTGTGCTAAGTGGTATAACAAGAGAGCTAAGAATAAGATTATTGTTAAGAGCACTATCCAGTCTTTACTTAACTATACCCTTTAAATTTCAGATATTTTTAGGAGGTTTGGATGGGGACCTATCTTAGGCTTACAAGGCATATTTTACCCTACTCTCATTAAGGAGTTTTACGCAAATATGAAAGGCACGAAGCAAGAGGACCTTAAAGTTATAAAGACCTTAGTAAAGGGGGAAGCTATTATGTAGGCTAGACAACTTCTTACTACTATCTTGGGTTTACCAAATGTAGGACCATTGGTAGATGTGGATTAGTATAATAAGAAGGTGGTATCTAACCTACGTTGGCAATTCATAGATGGTTATCTGGAGTTAGGATTAGGTTAAACACTTTCTATCTCTTCATTAGTTCTACATACTAGTCAGTTATCTCCTCGAATACAGATCATAGTTTATCTTTTAGGATTTAATATATGTCCTAGGGCAAGTCGCATTAATGAGGTGAGGATCATAGATATTTACATAGCTCATAACATGCTTTATTCTCAACCCATTCCCTTACCTTTTTTACTACTTACATCTATGCGCAAGGTGGTAGTTTCTGGCTATACCACCAAAGCCTTTGGTTATTATGCAGGTCGTTAGATATTTTTAGATACTTATGGATGATGAGGTACCTAACTCCATCATATCTCGGGAGATTAGTGCTGAGCAAACACTTGATAACTATGGTTACAAATACAATAAGACAAAGTAGAGATGGATAAAACCAAATGAGAGGACACATTCAGGACATGGTGAGCAACATCTGAAGTAGGAGATTCCATCAAAGCCCAGACCTACTATTGGCCCTACAACTATTATAAAGTTGCAAGCAGAATTTTGTATGTATCTGGGGTAGCTAATAATGGATGTAGATTAGATATAAGACATCAAAACTCACCAATGTCAGTTGATTGAGGTACAGAGAGAGCTAATAGACTAGTTGCAAATGAATCAACATACGATATTGCAAACATTAGAGGAGATATAGAGAAGACAACAAAAGATTGATGATATCCTGATGCATATTTGGAATGCTTTATCTAGAGAAGGACATGGGAGAGCATCCAAATCTGAACCAACATCTAGAGGAGCATCTGCCTCAAGCTCAGAAAAAGACTCATCTTCATGCACACACCACTCACACTTCATATGTCATGGATACAAAGCACTAGGAAGCCATAAATGTGTAGATGTCTTGAAGGAAAGTTGATGAAACTTGAAGGTTCTAGAATGGTAGTAGCTTTTATCTAAGTTGCAAATTCAAGTTGTAGAAGTTTTTTTTTTCTTACAATATGTTGTTTGTTTCTTGCAAGTTGTCTATGGATTCTTTTAGATGATTTTTCTTCAAGTTGCAACTTTAAGTCTCTTGTAAAAAATGGTAGCTTATAAGTTTCTAGTTTGTTCCTTGGCTTTCTAGAATTTTCATAGTGGCTTTCCAAGTAGCTGATTTTTTTGTTACAATTTGTTGATGTCTTTACTAGAGCTTTCTCTAATGGCAGTGTCAGCAAGACAGTCATTGTCTTCTTAACACTCCCTCTTAATAACTATTTTCTTATTATTTCTCGTGAAATCATACCAAGTTGCTTTTGAAATTCTTCTAGCTTTACTCTATTGAGGCCCTTGATGAAAATATCTGCAATTTGTTCTTTAGTCTTCATGTGCCTCATTTTAATTTGTCCACATAATACCTTTTCCCATACAAAGTGAAAATGAACCTCCACGGATTTTGTGCTTGCATTGAATATTGGATTCACTGCTAAGTGTATTTATGATTGATAATCACAATATAATAGTACGTTTTATCTATTGGTTGATGAAGATCTTCCAAAAGTTGTGGTAGCTACAAGCATTCTTGAGCTGCCATTGCTGCAACACGATATTCTGCTTTTGTACTAGACAATGACACTATTGGTTGTTTCTTATTGCACTGTGAAACAACTCTTAATCCAAGACTAAAAGTATATCTAATAGTTGATCATCATGTATCATAGCCAACAACATAGTCAATATCGCAATATCCTGTCACTTGGGATGTTTATATCTCTGTCTTTTTGTACAGCAAGCCCTAGTCTATGGTGCTTTTTACATACCTTAGTATACTTTTTACTGTATTAAGATATGGCCTCTTTGGTGTTTGCATGAATCATTTTACGACTCCAACTACATATGAAATGTCTTGCCTTGTTAGTGTTAGATAGAATAAACTACCCACTAACTATTGATATATTGTCCCATCTTCAAGTTCCTTGGCTTCAGTTCAGCAAAATCGAACATTAACTTCTATTGGAATTGAGGGAAGTTTACAATTAAGCATGCCATATTTTTGCAAAAGATCTTGCACATACTTCTGTTGGCGTATAAATATTTTATTGTTCACTTGTTCTATTTTCAATCCAAGAAAATGTTTCAATTCTCCATGCTTCATCATCTGGAAATGAATTGAGAGATTTGATCTTATTTGTTCAATCTTTTCTTTTACATCTTTAGTAATGATTAGATCATGTACACAAATACTATAGCTAGCTTCCCTTCTCAAGCTTTAATGAATAAACTTAAATTAGCTGGCACCATAAACGTCCATTCTATATCAAGAATTCTGCAATTTCCCCATTTCATGCCCGTGGTGCATGTTTCAGTCCATAAAGTGCTTTATTAAGCTTACACACATATTCTACATGTGCCTTTTTCTCGAACCCTTATAGTTGTTGCATGTATATGTCTCAATCAAGGTCATTATAGAGGAATGCATTCTTCATATCCATTTGCCATAACTTCTATGACTTGCTTGTAGCTAAGGCAAGTAATACTCAAACCATGGCGATCTAATTTGCCACTGGATTGAAGAACGCTTCATCCTAGTTTAACCCATACTTTTGTGAGAAACTTAAGCTACCAATAGAGTCTTGTATCTTTTAATCAGCCCATCTAGTCTAGTTTTCAATTTGTGCACCTATTTGCAAGAGATGGGTTGTACATTTTTCAGCCTTGACATTAGATTCCACATCCCATTCTATTTTAGTGCTTGTATTTCTTCTTCAATCACCTTTCTCCATTTCTTATATTTAGATGCTTCTTCATACGTGTCTGGCTCTCTTTTAGTAGCTTCTATCCAAACTACATTTGCATACTTTAGATTTAGTCTCTGTTATCTAATGGATCTCTGAAGTGGTGGCTGTGATTGCTCTTCTTAGTCTATTTCTTCATAGTGGTTAGGCTTTTGTTCTTTTGTAGGTTTGTGTACTCCAGTTTGCCACAAACTCTTTAATTTACCTAAAAGTGACTCCTTAGATGGCGATTCTCTACCACATTCTTTAGTTGTTTTAGAGGTCAGAAGATCTTCTTCTTGTTTTTTAGCCTTTTAGCTAACTCTTCTAAAATTTCTTATGATTGTAGTAGCATCTTAGCCTAGGATGAGCACCAAGATAACACTTCATCAAATACAACATTTCTAAATGTGTAGCATCTACCCGTGTTAGGATTATAACAAATCTATCCCTTTCGTTTAGAATTATATCCAATAAAGATGGAACAAATTGCCTTTTTCTTAAATTTGGTCATCAATTATTCGAGTACTAACACGTAGTATACACACCGAATACTCGAAAGTGAGATACGATAAGCTTTTTCTTCCATAAATGCTCGTAAGATGAGATCATGCTGAGTTTTGCTTGTGGTAGGTGATTAGTGATATATATTAATGTCTTCATACATTCAATCCAAAATCGTACTTGAATATTCTAGGCATGTAGCATACTTCTACAAGTCTCTGTAAGGTGCCAATTCTTCCTTTTTGCAATGCCATTATATTGTGGAGTGTTCAGATATATCAACTGTCATCAAATCTTATTTTGGTTTAAGAACTTTGTAAATTTCTTTGAAGTGTATTCTCCTCTATTACCTGTGCGAAGGTACCTTATTTCATAGCCAGTTTTACTTTCTATTTTCTCCTCGAGTGCCTTACACTTCATTAATGCTTCAAATTTTTTCTTTCATGAAATCAATTCAGATATATCGAGAATAGTTATCAATAAAATTTATCATATATTGATAACTACTTACCTACTACTTCACTAGGCTAAAGTTGTCTGAGTGAACTAGCTCCAAAAGTGGCTTGGCTCTAAACATTGACTCCTTATATGGTAATTGATGTATTTTATCATACTAGCACCCAACACAAATTATGTTATCTCGGACCTCCAATTGTGGTAGACCTTACAACATTGACTTATTTGTCATCACCTTTAGTTTGGTGTAACTCACATGTCCCAACAGAGCATACCATATATTTGTTATCTCGTCCTTTTTAGCTTTATCTACGTATGACATTTTTTCTAACATTTCATTGATAAACTCTAGTCTTTGTCCTTCTATAATTGGATCTCCTTTTTACTTTAGTTGATAATACACCTTCATATCGTTTAGGCCAAATATCACATAGCTTTCTATTGAAGTTAATTGTGATGTTGATAAAAGATTCATTTTCATCCCTGGCACGTGCAGTACATTATCTAAATCCATCTCTATAGAGTTAAAAAGTGGTACTTTTAGAGTTTTGCTAATATGTGTTATTAGCATCTTAGAATTATGAGCAGTTACCACAACAGGTTAGCTTTTGTATTTCTCCATGCTATAGAATTTCTTTTTATCTTCTGTCATATGGTTAGAGTATCCTAAATTGAATATCTAGTCATTTTTGTAGTTAATAAATTTACCACTTACCACAATTAGGGTCTGATCTTTGTCTGATCTTCTTTCTTTTCTTGAGTTAAGCTCGTCAGTGTCTCCTCCTCTTCTATTGTAAAGAACACTTGAAAATCCCATTCATCTTCATATTTTCTTAAGTCTGAATGGATGTGACAATGTTCCTTTTGGCCTGTCTGTGCCAGCAATTTCGAGCAAAGTGGCCTTTCTTTCACAGTTGTAACACTTATTACTTCTTTATCAATTGCTTTGTTTGTTGTCATACTACTATGGTAAAGCTCCCCCTTGATGCGTACTTTTCTTCAGATGCTCTTTTTTGCTAGAAGCCACGTCACTCTTTATTTTTGTATTCTTCAGTTGGTTTTTTTGGTATTTTTCTATCTTCCAAATGCTCTTCCTCTGCTATAAAGAGCCTTCTCTTCATCATTTGTTGATGCTCCATAGGATGGTCCGTTAATGCTTCTTCATTTGCTAGCATGCTTTCCAACATATTGAGAATTGGTAGTTCGGGTCATCCATATGTTGTTGCTATGATCGAGGTGAATTCTCATCGTAAACTACGAATTATGATTCTCCTCATGCTTGTCTTATCAAGAGGACGAATAGGATTTAATTTTGAAAATTTTTCACTTCTCACTTTGGCAAAATATTTACTTACCATTATATTACCTTGTGAGAGTCCCAGTAGATCATTTTCAAGCCGCTACGCTTTAGCTTCATTGGTCTTGGAAAATCTTTCTGTCAGAATATCCCAGGCTTCCTTTAGTGTCTTTGCATTCTTAATCAAGACTAAAAATTATTTTTCAACTGTTAAGGCTAAAATGGATAAAATCTTACTAGAATTCATGTCCCATTTGTATTTTCCAACTTTTTTTGTGGTGTTTTTGGCTCGTATCTACGAGTTCCCACAAGTCTTGTCCTCACAAGTAGCACTTTAAACATATGCTCCAATCATTGTAGTTGTCCTTCATTAGCTTTTCAAAATTGTTTGCATTGACAAAGTCTGCCATCGCAACTTGGTGATGCCCCACACTTTATCAGAGTAAGTTTGGTCCCTGACCAATCAACTTTACTATTCTTGACTACGCACTGGCAGAGTCTCAACGTACTATGATCACCAATTGACTAATTTGAATGTGGTCTCTGATTGTTCAATGACTCCACCATGACTTACTTGATGAGCCTAAAAATCTAATAGTAACAACATTTGTTGTTTTTGTTGGAAATTATACCTGAAAAAGATTATGTAATTCTGTAAAGATATTTATAATTGAAATAATAGTGATTTCTTTTTATAAGTTTATTTTCACATTTTCATACACAAAGATCTAAATATCTTAGTAAATGATCTATGTATTAGGTCGTGCTTCAAATTAAGATATAGATCATGATTACTTAATATGTAGACAAAATTGTTCTTGTTCGGTTGATGAAATTGGACATTTCATCAAGTGAAGATTATTACTTTATGGTTTCTACTAAAGAATGATTTACTTTTTATCATTGAGAAGTTATCTCACACCATAAGTGTAAGTATATTTTGGAATACATACAATTGGATCTATGATAGTAGTCTTTGTCAAAGTACTATAAGAATAAAGACTAGACTATTACTATTACAATGTGGATAAATACTCTATAGTTTGAGTATAAGTTGGTGGTCTGGTGAAGCTAAGAGTATATGTTTTGGCATATGATTTGTGAGATTTTCGTTATGAGATCAACAACCTTGCATGTAAGGGGTGTATCTTTAGCTAATGAAAACGGACTTATAAATAGAGCGTCTATGCCTTTCTTTGTGAAAGGATTAATCATCCCCTTGTCATAGTCTTAAAATCTAAGATGTTGGGATCATGACTAAGATTTTAATGTTGCAATTATAGCTACATTATATATGCAATTAAATTTTTGGAGGTCATAGATTTTTGGATGAGATATTAAAGGATAGTAGATGTCATTGAGAAATGTGATAGTACATATATATCCTATCTCAATAATGGATATTAAATGTAGGGGCATTTTGATCATTATACCTGTAAAGCCATTACTATCATAATACTATTCTTACCGTTAATATCTTCATATGGTGATAAATGAAGATATTTAAAATAAATACAACTATTTGTTAGTAAGGTCAATTTTTGTCATTTTAGTAGTTAAGGGTAATATATTTTTTGGTCCCCAAAGTAGTTCAAGAAACCATAATGGCTATTATAATCATTACACATATTGTTGGATGTTTTAGAAAAGAGTGACAAATCATTTTATTCTAGAAAATCCAAATTAATATGTGGGTTAGAATAATTTATTAATTTTAGAAAGCCCAAATTTTTATATGTGTTAGAATAAAATAAATATTTAGTTTTTTGTATTTTGGATTTATATATTATTTTGGATTTTAATTTCTTAAAAAATTCAAAAAAATAATAAATTATTGAGTTATGAATTTATGAATTTTGAGTTTTTATTTCATAAAGAACTAAAAAGGCCTAAAAAATTTAAGTCTAGTAAGATGGGACAAAACTCCAGCCTATCATGGACATGGACTAGGGTTTGGCCAGCCATAGGGTTAATGAAAACCCTAAAGAGGCCGGCCAAAAAGGGTGATTGAATCCCTAGAGTTGCTAGCCCTTTGGTCTCACACTCTCTCTCTCGTTCTCTCTCTCTCTCTCTCTGATTTCTTTTTTCTTTCTGCCTCCTTAGACAAATATCCTAGCCACTGTTACCTAGTAGAACAATTTATGAGGTTGGAAGAATACTTTGGAACGTCAAAAAGAGAGAAAGGTCAAAAGGAGAGAGATTTGATGTTTCGTGCATAGGAGTTGAATGTTGGCATGTCTTTCTATTAATAATACTCAAAACAATATGGCTCAGTCAAAGCACGGGCAACCTATGACTTAGCAAAATCTGGTGCAACTATCGATTTCTTCTACTTTGAAGACGAAAAGTAAGCACATTCTCTGTCTTTGATAATTTTTGTTAGTGTTATACCATAGAGGCAATCATATGTATTCTATATATTGTACATTTATTGAATAAAACAAGATATTCTTTATCTTTCAATTTCTTTTATTTATGCTTTCGTGTAAAATAACTGTCAAATAAAGTCCCAAGTGCAACACTATGTTAACAAAAATCATGGTAGAGATCATGATGTGAGGTTCCTACTTCACTAAATACTGTTCATACTTAAATTATCCCTAGTCATAGTATTAATAAGATAGGATATCATTAATACGTTAAAACTAGCACGTGTTATACTTCCTAATTTGATCAGGTCGTGGTTCTCACATCCGTGAGTATTGTAACAATACTCAAAGTTAACGGTGGATGCTTGTTACTAGAACAAGTACATTGAATGACCTAACTATTAAATAATCATGTGGATAACTATTTAGTACCAGTGATAGATCCCATCATAGCAAATGTGCAAGTATCCTTAGACTTGAGATCTCTAATGTACTTTATTTGCTAAGCGTTGTGCTTTAATTCTAATCTCTAGAGTCCTGACAAGACCACCTATGGGATGGATATTGGATATAACGTGGAGCAAATGAAAATAGTTGAGAGAATCAATAAAAGATTCACTACTCCTAATAGTAGAGGTGAATATCTCATGACCCCTTATAGGAATCACTACGTGAGAAGTCTTTAGCCAAGGCGATTGTATATTAACAATAGTTCTAATTGATAGACATAATAAGTAGTGGACTCTGGAAACAAGTACTAAAATATTTGGGCCAGAATTAATTAATATTCTGGAGGGAGTTGTCACTAATTCCATACACCAAACTAAATGAGATATTATATGGTGAAAGGGGTTTATTACACTAATGTTTACTGTTGAAAAGTTTAAGTCAAGTCACTTGAATTTATGGATTTTTTTGTGGTCATGATGTGTTGTTAGATACCACTCATGATCTGTTAAATATAGATTTATTAATTAGAGAATTAATAAATCAATCCTAATTAAAATTAATAATTTAATTCTAAATTATTAAGAATTATGAATCTTAAAGATGTTTAGATTAATTCATATTTTGTTACCAATAGATCGAAAAACCTAATAGGTATCACACAATAGAGGATTAAGTACTCAAGATATTATTTGATAACATTACAGGGTCAATTGTGAAAAATGAGAAGTTATTATGGTCGAATTATAATTAGTTATAATTTGTGGACTATATTGTAATTAACAAGACTACAATTGTAATTGGTAACTAAAGAATCCATATTCTTTATGGATTCTGGTTACCAAACACGGATGATATATCCGATATGCATTATGTGTTTTTCATGATTGAATTGATGAGAGAAAATCGTTTTTTTCTTTGGCAATCAGTTCTTCTCTTATTCTTCTTTTTCTTCTTCTTCTTCTGGCTCTCACACAAAACCTAGCTGCTAGAAATTATATTTTGCTAGCATAGAATTCTAGTGACGTGAATACAGTCCTTCTATGGACTATATTAGAGACAATCTCACACTGAGATTGTAGAGGGTTAATAGACGAACTGTTCTTCTCTTGTTGGCAATTGATGAAGCGCAATCAATCTTGCTGGATCACACCTTCAGCAAAGGAGGAAAATTTTTGTTTACAGAGATAACATTGTAGGTAATTCTCTTACCCTTTCTTTGGTCCATTCATCGCATAAAAGGTGATCCAGGGTATAGTTTCGCATTTTAATTGCGCTTGTAATGAGATTGCATAATTGTAATACGCTAACAGTGGTGTCAGAGCCCCTTTTTTCTAAATTTATAGATCATTTATTTTGCCATGAAATTGTTTCAATGTATTCCCTATTTCTTCTGTGAAAATTGTGAAGGCATGGAAACCGGAAAACACAGGCACGCAGTGGAAGCAAAGATAAAAAAAATTGGAAAAAAACAAGAACAGGGGAACCAAACAGAGCCGGCGCCGGCCGAGCCCTATATGGATTTTGAGGTTTAAAACTTTTTACCTCTTTTCCTCGTTCTAAGAGTTGGCTGGTGGAAGCCTCTGGTGCGATTCCTACAAGCCTCCTACTTCGACTTTGCATGTAGGTGAACGGCAAACTCTCGATCTTCCAGTTTATGGTCTGCCTAAATCCATTTGGTGAACAACTACAGACTAAAGAACCTTTTTCTGAGAGAGAGAGAGAGAGAGGCGTCTGGCTTTTCATAGAGAAGAAGCCGTCTCCAAGAGTGTGTATTGTGCTAACAACGTTGTTTCCAAACCTCCTGTTTAACATAAATAAAACCCTAGGTTAAACTGGAATAGACCATTGGACTCTTAGTTTAACCTTTTGGGCTTAATTAATTATTCTAATTAGAACCACATAAATGGCCCAATTAATAATTAATTTTTCAGTCCAAATAAACTAGTCCAATTAATAAGCCTATATTAGTTTAGTCCCAGGTTAATTTTTAATTATTCAAACTGGGCCAAAGCCCTGAATAATTAATTAACCCACTAAACTAATTTAATTAATTCTATCTCTCCATGGATCTTTATTTTATTCTAGCCCAATAAGTAAATTAGGCTACTTAAATAAAATAAATTTCATTTAATTTAAGATCAATTCCTTAGCCCATATTTAATTAGGACTCACGGTCTATATTTGGGACCAAAAGACACACCGCCTTGGTACTAAAATGACCAAAATACCCTTTCCATATAAATAGCTGTATTTTGTATTTTAAATATTTCATAATATCACCATAATAAAATATTAACCCCAAGGACAATGCTGCATTAGCAAAGTCTCCGACCTACAGGTGTGATGACTAAAATACCCCTCTATATATCGCCGTACATTTAGAGAGGAAGAATTGTACTAACACCTCTCTAAATGACATCTACCATCTTTAGGCCTCTAGTCCAATGATCCACGACCTCTTGGATTATTTCCGCTTTCCAAGGGAGCTACCCTAAAGCAAACATCCAAGTCATGTTTCCTAGGGCCCTGGACATTTTAGACCATTCGGACAACCACAAAGGGCGATATAGTGCAGAAACTATCTTGTACAAGTCTGTCTTAACTAACTAGTCACACATACCCAACATGCAAGTATATTAACCCTACAATAGAACCTTAAATATAGCATATCAAAGTATATGCTTCTAGATTCGTCAGACCACCAACTCATACTTAAGTCGTAGAGTACTAGTCCACGCTATAGCGGTAATAGTCTAGGTTTCTACCATATAGTACTTTTAGAAACCACTACTATAGGTCATATTTTACGTATTCAAAATACGCTTATGTCATGAAGTGAGTGGACTACTCACTGGCTAAAGGTAAGACATTCCCCATTTAGAATTCACAACATAACAACCTAGACATGATGAGATTCCCATTCTCATCAATCGGTTAAGAACAAATATTTATATGTTAAGTAACCCGTGATCCATGCCTTACTGTGAAAGACCTCCATTCACATAGACCACTTACTTAAACACAATGGGTCTTTTCCAAATGTAATTATGCACAAATAAAATTGTAAATTTATAAATAATTTCTAAAAATAAATTCTTTTATTAAAACATTAGATATTTACATCAGAAACCTAGTCTAAAAGGGCATATTTCCCAACAAATTGTTTCACACGAGTATGGTAACTAAAAAATATTTTCAACTTGTTTCTTGAGATTGTTTCAAGAATATTTGCATCTTTCTTATGCCTAAAATTGTTTTACATCTAATGTTGAATTATAGAAATTATTTTTGTGCTTGTTTCATATGAAAATAGTTTCAAGTTTGGATCTCTGTTGTGTTCTAGAGTTGTTTTAAATGTACTCGGTTTCTGGAAAATTGATTTTGTGGGTTTTAGTTGCAGTGAACATTGCTGCTATAAAGGTTACAAGAGATGTTTTTAAAATGAGAATTAATGGTGCTTTAGTTCTTTCTGCGGAAAGTTTTAAAAATGAGAACTAATTATGTGTTAATTCTTCCTACGGAAAAACGGTTTGCTAGGCACATTACATTATGTATAGAATATGTTTTCTAAAACTGTTTCTTGTTCCATCTGTTCTATTTTGATTTACTAAACAAAATGCCTGTTTGAATAAGTTCTTAGAATGGAACAAAAATGAAAATTTCTCAGAGAATTGTTCTCTGAAATTGCCGCAGAAGTTTTGAAGAAAAATTCCAAAAATTGTTTATGGGAAGACAAGGAAAAACAATATATATATATATATATATATATATATATATTGCCACAGCCGCGCACGACATTATGCATGTCATGGCTAGCTTGGGCAATTTATTTTGCACAAGACGTGGCTGACAATCACCAGCCCATGTTTTAATTATAAAATTTTAAAAAAAAATTCCTTTTCTTGTTTTCTATTCTTCGCTAAGGGCCCGCAAATTTTCTCCTTTTCATTAAGTACCCAAACTTTTCCAAAAATTCTGTTTTAGGACTAATGGATTACTTTTCTAAAAATTTTGATTTTGAAAAATAATACATTTTCTAAAATATTGATTTTATATTATTTATTATTTTAATTTCTAAAATATGATTTTAGCAATTAATATATTTTCTAAAATATTAATTTTAGAATTTAATCTATTTTTCCAAAATAGTAATCTTGGAATTATTTGTTATGTTTAAGTTTATTTTGGGCATAAAATTAGCATGGTGGTTGGGTTATGGACTATGGACCTAATTAAATTGTTCATGTATTTTATCGCTTGGTTTTGAATTAAATAAGGCTTGCGTGTTCTGGCTTCTCTAGTTTTCTTGTGTAATATCTCTTCTCATCTTTAACTCCCCTCGAATTTAACTCGAGGTTTCTTATTTGGATATTATGTAATTAGATTACATAGGTTAGATAGAATAGAATTTATTACAAAAGAAAAAGGTGATCAAGACCAAAAGAGGGATGGTAAGACTTTCTTCTTATATCATGCATGAACACTTAGGATTGGCCAAATTAATTTCCTTTGTGGCTCAAGAAAATTAATATAGTAAAAATCTATTACCAAACCACATTATTATTTTTCTATGTATGAATACGGCAATATTATACATGCTATGTGTGAGACAAAAATATCACAAATTCCTCAATTAAAATTAAACCTAATGCCTTCCATTAATATAGTAAGGACGAGAGTTCTTTTTTGATACCAGGTTGTTGGGCTAACCTAAGCCTACTTGATATCGGGCATGTTCAAGCTATGGAATTAAAATTCCTGATTAATGGGTTGTGTTTAACTAGTTTCTTGATCTCGGTTGGGCTAACTCAATCATAAAGAAAAATAAAGGAAAATTGGGTTAGTTTAAAGGCTTTAAGATTAAAAGATGTTAGTCACCCAATGATCTGGTAATTACATTCGATGTAATTGGCATTGGATACCTACCATTGAACTTAAGGATGATTTGTTGGGCAAACCTAATATCATTCTTAAGAAATTTAGATACCGGTCCATTAGAAAAGCTTTCAACGGGCTTTCCTGAATTAATAGTGGGGGCTATTGGTTTGAAAAAAAATAGTGAAATAATTATTTGTTTTTATTAAAGACCTTTTTATTCGCATACAATGTGTATATACATTTAGCTAATTACTCTATCTTTACATCTAGGTCATTTGCATCATGCCGACCAACTTAAACCTATATAGTATCTTGGAAACTAACAAACTTACCGAATCAAACTTTCTTGACTGGTATAGAAATTTAAAAATTGCTCTCAAGTTAAAAAGGTTTCTCTGCGTGAAAGAGGCTCCTATTCCACCACCACCAGCTTAAGATACTCATGCTGATGAGCATGATATCTACAAAAAGTATAAGAGGACAGCGACATAGCATCCTGTGTGATGTTAGCATCAATGACCCCTAAACTGCAAAAATAGCACGAGTATATAGATGCATACTCGATCATATTACATCTTCCAAAGTTGTTTGATGTCCAAGCCAGAACAGAGAGATATGAGATCTCAAAATAACTATTCCATTCAAAGATGACTAAGGGTACTTCTGTGGCTACTTATGGGCTAAAGAGGCTGAGCTTAATTAAGAAGATTAGGTCTTTTAGGTTTGTGATAGATAATGAATTAAGTATTGACTTAATTCTGAAATCTTTGCTAAATAATTTTTCACAATTTGTGATTAACTACCAGATAAACAAGATTGAGTCCACTATGCCCGAGCTGATCAATCTTCTCAAAATTGCGGAATCCTCTATGAAAAAGGAATCCAATGCAGTTATGTTGGTAGAATCTTCCTCTTCTAAGAAGAAAAAAAAGACTCCCACTAAGCCTAAAAATGGTGTGAAGGACCATCGCTGTGGAAAGATGGGTCATTGGAGGCGCAACTGTAAAGCCTACCTAAAGATTGTCAAAGAAAAGAAGGAGAAGAAGAAGTTTGTAGGCACTTCTACTTCCACTTCTGGTATGTTTATGATTGAAATTAATATAGCCTTTAGAAATGAGATATGAGTATTCGATACTAGATCTGGGTCTCATTTATGCAATAACTTGCAGGGACTAACGGATAATTGAAGGTTTGAAAAGGGCGATGCGGACCTACATACTGTAAACAGAACAAAGATTGTTGCACTTGCTGTGGGGACTTACGAGCTACACTTGCCTTCTAGATTAGTTTTAGAACTCCAAAACTGCTCTTATGTACCAATTTTATTGAAAAATATTATCTCAATTGCATGTTTAGACTTATATGAATTTTATTTAATTTTTAAGAATAAGTGTTGTTCTTTTTCATTAAATGATATTCATTATGGTTCTGTAACTTTGGTTAATAGTTTATATGTTCTAGACATAGATAATACAATTCTTAATATAAATAATAAGAAACCAAGAATAGATAACTCAATCTCATCTTATTTATGGCATTGTCATTTAAACCATATAAATGTGAATTGTGTTTCCAAGTTTACACAAGTTAGGTGACTTAGGGTCATTTGATTATGAATCATATGGCACATGCGAATCTTGTTTACTTGGTAAATTGGCTAAAACTCCTTTTTCTAGCAAAAGAAAAAGGGCTAAACAGTTATTAAAACTTATACATACTGATGTATATGGCTCAATGTCTATACAATCAAGAGGAAGTTATCACCATTTCATAACATTTATCGATGATTATTCACAATATGGGTATCTGTATTTAATAAAATAAAAATCTGAGGCCTTTGACAAGTTTAAAGACTTCAAGAATGTAGTAAAAAAATAACTTGGGAAAATTTTCAAGACTCTAAGATCCGATCGAGAAAGTGAATACTTAAGCCAAGAGTTTCTGAGTTATCTTAGAGATAATGAGATATTATCTCAATGGACTCCACTACATACACCTCAACATAATGGTGTATCTGAGAGAAGGAATTGGAACCTTTTAGACATAATACAGACCATGATGACTTTTGCAGACTTACCAAAATCGTTTTTGGGGGTATGCACTAAAGACTTCTATTTATATTCTAACCAGAGTTGTGTAAAAAATAGTTGACACTACCCCCATTTGAGATGTTCTTTGGTAAGAAACCAAAGTTATCTCACTTGAGAGTATGGGGTTGCCCTGCCTTTGTTAAAAGGCCACAGTCAGATAAACTTGACAATAAGTCTGACAAGTATTTGTTTGTGAGATATCTAAAAGAATCTTTCGAGTATTACTTCTACCTCCCTTTTGAACACAAATTATTTGTTTTGAAGTATATTGTCTTATTAGAGAAAGAGCATATGCTCAAATGGGACAGTAGGAGTAAAATTGAACTTAGTGAAGTTCAAGAAGAACAAACAAATAAGGATCAACCATTTGATCCCACATCTATTAAGAGAATAGATGTACCTTCAACTACATAAGAACCTTGTAGGTCGAGTAGGATACCCATATCACCTGAGAGATATGAATTTCTCATAAGTGACCACATAAATGTATTACTTATAGACAAAAATAAGCCTACTACTTACAAGGAAGTTCGGAATAGTTTAGAATTTGACAAATGGCTTGAAGCCATGAGGTTAGAGGTGGATTATATGTACGATAACTAAATATGGACTTTGGTTGATCCACCCAAAGGAATTAATCCTATTAGGTATAAATGGATTTTCAAGAAGAAAACTGACATGGATGGTAATGTAGTTACCTGATGCGTAAATTTTGGGTGTATAAAAATTATCAAATTTAAATCCATCCCTTAGTTAAGTTTTAATTAAAATATTAATCTCAAAATACACATACAAACAAGTATACACATCGCAAGCATAATATAGGGAATTAACGAGTATCAATTGTGAAACCCCAGTCAAAACCAACCTTAGAGTAAGGGGGTTGGGATGCATATCATAATTTATTGCATATTTAAATATATTTTTAAATGATTTTCTATGCTTTGGATTTGAGTTTTATTGTCTTGGAGGCTTATTAGTGAGTATTGAGTGAGAATGGCAAAATGGTAATTTTTGCTAGAGATGAAAATAGGAAGATAGCTTGAGGATTGAATAGAATTTTTTTTTTTTTTTTTTAGGGAAAATAAGAACAATAGTTGTTGTGGTGTAGTGGTTAGAGCTTTGGAAATTAATTCTAGAGGTCTTGGGTTCAAATTCCATCATAGGAGCTCTAGCTTGGTTAAATTTTGTTTTTGCTTGGGACGTAAAAATTTCGGCTTTATGTGCTTGGAGTAGGGTAGTGATGTTGTCCAAAGAGAGACATGTAAGGAGTATCTTCATTCTACTCCTTTGCCCTACTCGAATTTCCTAAGAGGAATTCATTTTTCCTTGATCTTTGATTTTCCTTATTTCTCAACTCTTTAGTTTGATCAAGTTGTTCTAGCCATTTTCTTTCCAAAAATTTCAGTAAAGTGTTATGGCTTTGTAGGATCAAAATGTCTCAGTGAAAGACTTCTTATGGTCTGAAAATGTGGAAGAGTTGTAGGAGATTCCAAAAGGATAAAACCCTCTAGTGAACTTGCTAAAAATTCACTCTAGCTAGGTTCATCTTCCTTCCTGGAATGAGCTGAAATTTTCCAGCTTATTGTGCCTTCAAGGTGTCGAGATTCTTAGCTAATATTCCCTCCTAAATGCTGCCAGAAAAATGATCTTTTGGATCAGCTTACAACCTGAATTTCTTGGCCATTTTTGGACTGCCCAAAGATGGAGCGAAACAAAGAAAAATTCCTGTACAAATCGCAACTTTAAGAGTCCAAAACCAAGCTGTTTTCATCCAGATTTTGTTCAGCACCTTAGCCATGTTTTTCCTCCATGAAGAAGGCTGAAAACCAGCCTTGAAAGCCCCTGAAATTCCCCTTCAAACTTTCTGCAAGTTGGCTGGAAAGTGGCAGCCGAAAAACTGTCCAGGAATTTCAACTCAGCGAAAATTCTGTGCAGTCTACTGTCCAGCTTTGTTTCCTAATTCTCTTCTAGCTGAAACACCATCCTTGTTCTGCATAAACTTCCTTTAAACCTCCAGTAACTAAGCTCCATTATTCCCCTTAAGCTTCTGCACGAAATTTAGACATGGCTGCCCGAAAATCTCTCCAACAAATCCCTGCAATCATGCTTGATTGATTACCAAATTTCCAGCCACCATAGTTTAGCAACCTTCCATAATGTATCCCTCAAATAACCAGACTTTTTCTCCACCATTATGCACCTTGTTTTCGGCCACCATAAGCTACCTTAAACCAGCTTTCAACCCACCAAAATTCTTCTCAAAACAGTCGGTCATGGCAGACTTCCAAAGCTCTCCAATAATCAAGATATTCTAAGATATTTAGTTTCCAAATTTACTTCCTAAAGATATTCTTCAAGGATTTTAACAACTAGCCTTTCCTTTTCCCTTCCAAATCAGAGAACCATCTTCCTAAACCCTACAAAAAATTTGGCAACCCTAGTTCTCACAGAATTTTGACAGCTGCAAATCAAATTCTCTCAAATTCCTTCAACCTTCAAGAACACACATAATACACCAAGAACACATACTTCTTCCTTTCACATAATACCTCTCCAAACCACTTCAAACCTTCTCTAAAATCTCCAGATTTGACCTACTCACTGCCATGAGTCCATCAACACCATTCTTAACATCAAACTCTACAAACCAACTAGCTAGTTCGGATCAAAACCAGAAAATTCTATGAAGGTTCAAGAACACCTACAAGATAGGTTTGTTCTAACAACTTCATCTTCTCCAATTTTGATCTCTAGTGAAAATATATATGAATAAACATGCTAATGGTCTCTCTCTCTCTCTCTCTCTCTCTCTCTCTCTCTCTCTCTCTCTCTCATGGTTGAAACTCTCTCTCTTAGCCGGATGGCTTCTTCTTCCATGGCCATGCTTCCTCCATGTTCCTTAGACTATTTTAGGCATCTAGGAGTTGAGATCCATTCTAAAATCCTTCAAGATATTCATCAACCTAGTAAGTCCCTTCAATCTTTCTTTTAAACTCTAGATTCATGTCTCTAGGATGATGATGATAGAAGGTGGATTGTAATAGGATTTGAGTATGTATTGTTGAGATTGAAGCATGAATATATGTATGATTGTGAAGGAGATGGGATTTATGCATGGAAGGATTATCCTGGTTGATTGTATGATGATTTGAGGTTTGATGCATGTTACCATGTCATAGGTAGTATTTGTGGTGAAGTATGCTAGAGATTATGTCACTTTTGGTGAATAGGATTTATATTCATGTTGGATTATTGAAGCCATGATCATATTTATGCTAGTAGAGGTTAGATCATGTCTTGATAAATTTAGATCTATGCTTGTGTGCATGATTTGGATGATTTGATGAATTGAAGGATTGTATATGTTCATGATTGTGAATAGCCATGGAAATATGATCATGACCTAGTTGTTCCGAAGCTAAATTTTATTTCTTCAAATAAAATATTTAATATTATGATTTTTGGCTAGTAATTTCGAAAAAACCTTAGGAAGGGTAGAATTGGATTATTATATATATATTAAGGATATTTTAGTCAAATAAATAATAGCTCTTACTAAAAATAAAATATATAGATATTATATAAAGTAATGAAACAACTAAAGCCTTTTATGGAAATAATCATAATTAGTAAAATACTTATTATTGTGAATTTAATTATTATCTTTTAATCAAAGCCTATTAAAACTTATTTATTATTTTTCAAGCAAGACTCATTGAAATTCATTTTCAACTAACTTTGGTTATCAATTATTTTCTAACAACTAAATTATTAATAAATCATTATTTTTCCTAAAAACCACCTAAGACTCTTCATCAAATAAACTCTAAATTTTCTTAGCAATATTTAAACCTTTAACTTATTAGTACTTATTTTCCAAAACAGTAATTATTTTAAATATCAAATTACCCTTAGCTTATAAACCTATTTACTTGTTGTTTGGCCCTAAAGCATGAGACACTAGGATCATGATAGTAGTGAGTGGAGTTAATTTAAAATTGAGGAAGTGGATTGTGGCTTGAGATTGATTGTGGTTTGTTTTTGCCATGCGGGGTTAGGTCAGCTGTTGGAGACCTATTGTTGTGAGCGAGGATCAGGTAAGCTCCTGCATCAAACCTTATTGATAAAAAGTGTTAAATTATGGCAAGCCAAATGTAGAGTGCATGGACACTCATTTTTGTAAAGGCAATTGAGGGTTGTCTCCTGTTTTATTTCCGATAAATGATTCATTTGAAAATTAATAGGCAGATTTACTCGAACTCAAAACTCTTTCTAAAACTATTTTTGACAAAGATTTTGGAAACCCTTAATTGCCATGTTCAAGGGGAACTGTGTTTTGTTCATTTTTCCCAAGTGGGATACGTTACGTTGAGTACTCAATAAGGGTGGACTGCTACGGTTAGTCTTTGAAGGGTTAGGGTATGTCTCTTAGTAGGTGGCCACCTCTGAGGGGTGAGTCCTTCTCAGATGAGATGTCAGTCCAGTAGGTCGTGCCGGTCCGAACTAGCAGTTTGTTTTATTTCAGTCAAGCGACTATGTTTTGCCGGAATGGACACCTGGTTGTTGTTGGGTATAGAGAAGGAGGGGTATCTTGCCCGGTAGGCCGATCACCTACCTTTTGTCAATTTGCACAAAGTGTCGGTATTCTGACCGGTTATGGGGCCCAACGTGTGATAACCCATAATCATTTATTTCGAGTGGTTGATTTTATTAATTATGCATGCTTGGAAAAGCCAAAACACCACTCTTGCTTTTGACTAATGTTTATTGCTTGCCAACAATTCTTTTGTAAAGATTTCATACTTTGCATCCACGAACTGATTTCACTGAACACCCAAAGCACACACGGACTTACTGAGATTTTTGTCTCATCACCCGTTTTACCATGATTTCAGGTCGATCCTACTGTGGGGATGAGTAGCTAGATTATGCCTTCTTTGGAAGATTTTCTGATGATTTGTTTTTGTGTAATGTTTTGGGGAGATGAGAGTGGATAAATTTTTATTACGGATTTGTTTTTGGTATTTTGGTATTTATTCTTGGATTGATATTTATTTTGGGATGTAATAAATTTTAAGTTCAAGTATCATTTATATTCCGCTATTTCATTTGTGTGGCCTAGTTATAAAGACCCCTTGTCCTTTGGACGGGGCGACATCCCCGGCCCTAGCGGGCCTAGGTAGCGGGGTGTTACAAGTGGTATCAGAGTCTAGGTTTAGGCAATTATTGATAATATTTGTGCTAATTCTTTAAGTCTAAATCTTTATCTAACCTAACTTGTTGATGTTGTAGGATGGTTAGACTGCTTAGGACTGCGAGAAAAAGGCTGCAGTGGCACCCGCCTATCTTTCTAGACCCGGAGGACTTTCCAGTTCCCCAACCTGCCCCTCCACTAGTTATCCCTATGGAAGATAACAGTGATGATGAGGTTATCCCTGTGGAGGATAACAGTGATGGCGAGATTAACCCTGTGGAGGATAGCAGTGAGGACGAGGTCCAGATCATTGAGCCACCCCCGATTCCGGTGATAGACATAAGCTCGAATAGTAAGGATGAGGTGATAATAGTGGAGCCTGAACCGCACCCTCCTAATCCCGAGATGGACTTAGCAGCAGATAGCGATGACCCGGGGGAGATAGACTACGAGTCTCCACCTAAGCCTTCTTTTCTTCCTTCTTCTAGCCGAGTGGAGCCCGAGGAGAGTTCTAGGCTGCCTGGGAAGGAGCCAATGGGGGGATTTGCTAGCGGGGTTGGGGTAGATTTTTCCAAGAACTCTGGGGGATGGTTGCATGAGGCTGATGATGAGGGTTCTGATGAGGATTAGAGGACTAGGAGTTCTTTTGATTTGGATGTTATTTGTTTATTGTTTTTTGAGAACTTTTATGTCAAGGATTTTTAATTCTGCTTTCTATCAAGATTTCAAATCTATGCAAATCCATTTTTGAAAGAGAATTTATTCCTTAGCTAAAATTACATCCGCTTTCCATTTACATCTATTTGACAATGCATGCAAGTACAACTAAAATGATTTGAACCTTACATGCATACACTTATCATTTGGGGTGTGGTTTAGAATGGCACCAAAGCGCCGTGCAGCCTCAACAGGTGGAAGAGTTCCAGAAGCCGATCAAGTGGCACCGAAAGTGAAAACAGCCCAGGTGCAGGCACCCAACCGGGGTGAAGGGAACAGTCAGAATATGGGATCGATGTCTGAAATTCCAGTTGATGTGACCATGGGCCAGGCGTTCAGCAAGATGGCCGAGATTTCGCAATCAATGACTGAGTGATGGAACCTTCGGGGTGAGGACGAAGCCTTAGAGAGGTTCTTGAAGTTTCAGCCGCCCGTCTTCTTGGGCGAAGCAGAACAAGATCAGAAGGCAGAGCAGTGGGTTGAGCAGTTGGAGGACATATTCGTGATGCTCCAGTACTCCAAGGAGTAGATGGTTAAGTTTGCAGCTTTTCGATTGAGAGGACTAGCTCGGGCATGGTGGCAGCGGGTCCAAGATGACTGGGAGATGGACGAGCAGGAATGGACATGGTCCAATTTCGTTGAAGCCTTCAGGGCTGAATACATCCCACGGTAGATTGTGAAGAAGCGAGAGGACGAATTCTATAATCTGAGGCAGGAAAGCATGTCGGTAGCCCAGTACGCGGCCTGGTTCACTCAGTTGTCCAAATACTGCAAGCAGTTGGTGGACACCGAACAGAACAGGACGAGGCAGTTCGTCAAGGGGCTGAGACCGAAATTGCGGAGAGCATTGGCACCTGCTCCACCAACAACCTATTCGGGGGCTGTAGACGCAGCTACACGAACGGAAAATGAGGATCGCAGCAGGATGGCAGCAAAACCCTTCCAGCCGCCGAGACAGCCGCAGGGTCACTTTCCGAGACTGTAACCCCACAAGCGCCCCTCCAATCACCAATAGCAGAACCGGGGGAAGCAAGCCCGGACAGCATCAGGTGGACCTGCCCCGAATCTCCCATCATGCAGGCAGTGTGGAAAGAAAGGCCACACCGAGAGGAATTATTGGTCCAAGGGTGGAGAAAGAAAGTGCTATCATTTTGGTGACCCGAACCACCTAAGGAGCGCCTGCCCCAAATTGCACCGCGTCTGGCAAGGAAACCCGGCTCAGAACCCGGGGCCCAATCGAGCCAACCCCGCGGGAGTATCCGGGAGTGGAGCACCGAAGCCGCAAGTGAAGGCCAAGGTATTCGCTCTCAACGGAAAAGAAGTTAGGGCTGATGTAGCTGTGGTAGAAGGTACGTTCACTATTCAAGGACGTTCTGTTAATGCTTTGATTAATCCTGGCTCTACTCATTCCTATATAAACAAGTTGTGTACATGTCATTTGGGTTGGGATGGAATGGAGCTACCTTTTATTTTAGAGGTAAGCACACCTCTGGGGAAAATAGTGCAAGCGGATCGGTATGTAAAGGAGTGTAAAGTTAATGTGGGAAAAGAAAGTTTGGAGGGGGATTTGATAGTGTTAGACCTTGAGGATTATGACTTGATTTTAGGGATGGACTGGTTAGCCAAACATGGGGTTAGGGTAGACTGTAAAAATAAGATAGTCCAGTTCATCAGACCGGGTTGTGATGTATTGGAATTTAATGGCAAGAGGGTGAGAGAATGTAAGTACTTGATTGCGGGGGCTAAAGCCCAGAAATTATTGAAGCAAGGGTGTCAAGGGTACTTGGCTTACGTGATAAACAAGTCGAAGGACCAGTGCACTCTAGAAGACACTGAAGTAGTAAGGGATTTCTCCGATGTGTTTCCGGCAGAACTTGATTCTCTACCTCCTAATCGAGAAGTGGAATTCACCATCGACTTAGTTCCGGGAGCAAAACCAGTATCGCGGACTCCGTACCGGATGGCACCGGCAGAGTTGAAAGAGCAGTTGGAGAAGTTAATGAGTCAAGGTTATATCAGACCTAGCACGTCGCCTTGGGAAGCGCCTGTGCTATTTGTGAAAAAGAAGGACGGC
This sequence comes from Voacanga thouarsii, assembly GCA_026120185.1. Lineage (NCBI taxonomy): Eukaryota > Viridiplantae > Streptophyta > Magnoliopsida > Gentianales > Apocynaceae > Voacanga > Voacanga thouarsii. Next base: position 229,589 of record JANUWF010002171.1, read on the forward strand.
ATTTTGAGGCTATGCATTGACTACCGGGGTTTGAACAATTTAACGGTCAAGAACAAGTATCCCTTACCGTTGATTGACGAGCTGCGACCAATTGCAAGGATCTAGTTGCTACTCTAAGTTGCATCTGAGGCAAGGGTACTACCAGGTGCGGATAAGAGAAGATGATATTTCCAAGACAGCCTTTAACACCAGATATGGACACTACGAGTTCGTGGTGATGCCGTTCGGGGTGACTAATGCTCCAGTAGTATTCATGGACCTGATGCACCGAGTATTCCGACCTTATTTGGACATGTTCGTGGTAGTCTTCATCGATGACATTTTGATTTACTCCAAGAGTCCAGAGGAGCATGCGGAGCATCTGAAGCTCGTATTGGAAGCACAAGCTGTATGCCAAGTTCAGCAAGTGCGAATTCTGGCTAGACAGTGTGACATTCCTTGGCCATGTGGTGACCAAGAAGGGAAACAAGGTAGATCGGGCAAAGGTTGAAGTGGTATCAGACTGGAAGCAATTGGAGAATATTACCGAGATTCGGAGTTTCTTGGGATTGGCTGGATATTACCGAAGGTTTATCAAGGGATTTTCGACACTCGCATCGCCAATGACCCGTCTATTGAGAAAGGATGTTCCATTTATGTGGAACAAAAAATGCGAGAAAAGTTTTCAAGAATTGAAGAAAAGACTGATGATAGCACCGGTATTGAGTCTACCAGAAGAAGGCAAACCTTACGCACTGTATACCGATGCTTCGAAAGAAGGACTGGGAGTGGTGAACTACCCTACTCATGATCTGGAGTTGGCAGCTATAGTGTTCGCCCTAAAGAAATGGCGACACTACTTGTATGGAGCCGAATATGAGGTGTTCACCGATCATAAGAGTCTGAAGTATATATTCACTCAGAAAGATTTGAACTTGAGGCAGCGAAGGTGGATGGAGTTCTTGGAAGAATACCGTTGCCCGATCAACTACCATCCCGGGAAGGCCAACGTTGTGGCAGACGCCCTGAGCAGAACAGTTGGAATGGCCAGACTGAAGGTGCAGGAAATGCAAGCAGTCCAGGATGTGTTGGACAGAAGGGTGGAAGTGCAAGACAGAGGAATTATCATCAGCAATTTAAGGTTGGTGCCAGATTTGAAAAAGGAAATTGTGGAAGCTCAGCAAAGCAACGCCGAGTTTCAACTTTTCAAGGACAAGGAGCTTAAGTGGCCAGGCAGTGAATTCCGTCAAGATGAGGCGGGAGTCTTTTATTTCAGAGATTGATTGTGTGTGCCCGGAGAGCAGCAATTAAAGGACAGAATTTTGGAGGAGGTGCACAAAAACAAGTATGCCATTCATCCGGGGGAAGTCAAGATGTATCAGGATTTGAAGAGAGCTTATTGGTGGCCTGGACTGAAGCAAGATGTGGTCAAGTATGTTTCGACCTGTCTCACCTGCCAAAAAGTTAAAGCGGAGCATAAGAAGTCAGCGAAACTATTGTAGCCTTTGCTAGTACAGGAATGGAAGTGGGAGGAGATGACCATGGATTTTGTCACTGGGCTTCCCATGTCAATGACTCAAAAGGACGTCATATGGGTAGTGGTGGATCGACTAACCAAGTCGGCCCATTTCATACCGGTGAATGTGAGGGACTCGATGGAGAAGCTGGCCCGGACTTATATTCAAGAGATCGTCCGACTACATGGAGTGCCTTCAAGCATAGTGTTAGATCGAGACCCGAGGTTTATGTCTCGTTTCTGGGGAAAGTTTCAGGAAGCAATTGGGTCGAATCTGAAATTCAGTACGACGGCGCATCCATAGACCGATGGGAAGTCAGAGAGGGTGATACAGATATTGAAAGATATGCTGAGAGCCTGTGTTTTGGACTTCGGAGATAAATGGATAGAGTGTGTACCGTATGCAAAATTATTGTATAACAACAACTACCAAGCTTCGATCGGGATGGCACCGTATGAGGCTTTGTATGGGCATAAATGTCAGGTACCGTTGTATTGGAGTTGGTCCGAAGATGGTCATGTGAGCAAAATCAAGGAAGTATGTGTCCAAGAAATGTTGGATAATGTGAAATTGATCAGGGAAAGGTTAAAGGCGGCACAAAGTAGGCAAAAGAGCTACAGCGTGTTTTTGAAGTTGACGCCAAACAGAGGAATTTTGAAACATTCGAAGGGTGGAAATTTAAATCCGAGATATTTGGGACTATTTCCGATTAAGGAAAGGATCGGACCGGTAGCTTACCGATTGGACCTACCAGATGGGTTAACGGGAATCCATGATGTGTTTCATGTGTCACAATTGAAGAAGTATAATGCGGATCCCGGTCATGTATTGAATGATGAACCGTTGGTGTTGCAGCCATACCTGAGCTATGTGGAGACACTCCAGTGTCAAGACACTCCAGAGCAAACAGATACCGATGGTTAAGATTCAGTGGGAGCACCATGACACGCAGGATGCCACATGAGAGTCAGAAGAGCGGGTTGAACGGAAGTATCCCGAGTTGCAATAGAGGTATGCTTGAATTTCTGGGCGAAATTCCTCTAAGGAGGGGAGGATGTGAAACCCCAGTCAAAACCAATCTTAGAGTAAGGGGTTTGGGATGTATATCATAATTTATTACATATTTAAATATATTTTTAAATGATTTTCTATGCTTTGGATTTGAGTTTTATTGTCTTGGAGGCTTGTTGGTGAGTATTGAGTGAGAAGGGCAAAATGGTAATTTCTGCTTGAGGTGAAAATAGGAAGATAGCTTGAGGATTGAATAGAAAATATATATATTTTTTTTTTTTAGGGAAAATAAGAACAAGAGTTGTTGTGGTGTAGTGGTTAGAGCTTTGGAAATTAATTCTTGAGGTCTTGGAATCAAATTCCATCATATGAGCTCTAGCTTGGTTAAATTTTGTTTTTGCTTGGGAAGTAATAATTTCGGCTTTATGTGCTTGGAGTAGGGTAGTGATGTTGTCCTAAGAGAGACATGTTAGAAGTATCTTCATTCTACTCCTTTGCCCTACTCGAATTTCCTAAGAAGAATTCATTTTACCTTGATATTTGATTTTCCTTATTTCTCAACTCTTTAGTTTGATCAAGTTGTTCTAGCCATTTTCTTTCCAGAAATTTCAATAAAGTGCTATGACTTTATAGGATCAAAATGTCTTAGTGAAAGACTTCTTATGGTCTGAAAATGTGGAAGAATTGTAGGAGAGTCCAAGAGGATAAAACCCTCTAGTGAACTTGCTAAAAATTCACTCTAGTTAGGTTCATCTTCCTTCTTGGAATGAGTTGAAATTTTCCAGCTTATTGTGCATTCAAGGTGTCGAGATTCTTAGCTAATATTCCCTCCCAAATACTGCCAGAAAAATGGTCTTTTGGATCAGCTTACAACCTGAATTTCTTGGCCATTTTTGGACTGCCCAAAGATGGAGCGAAATCAAGAAAAATTCCTGTACAAATCGCAACTTTAAGAGTCCAAAACCAAGCTGTTATCTTCCAAATTTTGTTCAGCACCTTAGCCATGTTTTTCCTCCATGAAGAAGGCTGGAAACCAGCCTTGAAAGCCCCTGAAATTCCCCCTTCAAACTCTTTGCAAGTTGGCTGGAAAGTGGCAGCCGAAAAACTGTCTAGGAATTTCAGCTCAGCGAAAATTCTATGCAGTCCACTGTCCAGCTTTGTTTCCTAATTCTCTTCCAGCTGAAACACCATCCTTGTTCTGCATAAACTTCCTTTAAACCTCCAGTAACTAAGCTCCATTATTCCCCTTAATCTTCTGCACGAAATTTAGACATGGCTGCCCGAAAATCTCTCCAACAAATCCCTGCAATCATGCTTGATTGATTACCAAATTTCCAGCCACCATAGTTTAGCAACCTTCCATAATGTATCCCTCAAATAACCAGACTTTTTCTCCACCATTATGCACCTTGTTTTCGGCCACCATAAGCTACCTTAAACCAGCTTTCAACCCACCAAAATTCTGCTCAAAACAATCGGCCATGGCAGACTTCCAAAGCTCTCCAATAATCAAGATATTCTAGGATATTTAGTTTCCAAATTTGCTTCCTAAAGATATTCTTCAAGAATTTTAACAACTAGCCTTTCCTTTTCCCTTCTAAATCAGAGAACCATCTTCCTAAACCCTTCAAAAAATTTGGCAGCCTTAGTTCTTACAGAATTTCGGTAGCTGCAAATCAAAATCTCTCAAATTCCTTCAACCTTCAAGAACACACACAATACACCAAGAACACCTACTTCTTCCTTTCACCTAATACCCCTCCAAACCACTTCAAACCTTCTCTAAAATCTGCAGACTTGACCTACTCACTTCCGTGAGTCCATCAATACCATTCCTAACATCAAACTCCACAAACCAACTTGCTAGTTCGAATCAAAACCAGAAAATTCTGTGAAGGTTCAAGAACACCTTCAAGGTAGGTTTGTTCTAACAACTTCATCTTCTCCAATTTTGATCTCTAGTGAAACTATATATGAATAAACATGCTAATGGTCTCTCTCTCTCTCTCTCTCTCTCTCTTGGCCGAATGGTTTCTTCTTCTATGGCCATTCTTCCTCTATCTTCCTTGGACGATTTTAGGCATCTAGGAGTTGAGATCCATTCTAAACTCCTTCAAGGTATTCATCAACCAAGTAAGTCCCTTCAATCTTTCTTTTAAACTCTAGATTCATGTCTCTAAGATGATGATGATAGAAGGTGGATTGTAATAGGATTTGAGTATGTATTGTTAAGATTGAAGCATGAATATATGTATGATTGTGAAGGAGATGGGATTTATGCATGGAAGGATTATCCTGGTTGATTGTATGATGATTTGAGGTTTGATGCATGTTACCATGTCATAGGTAGTATTTGTGGTGAAGTATGCTAGAGATTATGTCACCTTTGGTGAATAGGATTTATATTCATGTTGGATTATTGAAGCCATGATCATATTTATGCTAGTAGAGGTTAGATCATGTCTTGATAAATTTAGATCTATGCTTGTGTGCATGATTTGGATGATTTGATGAATTGAAGGATTGTATATGTTCATGATTGTGAATAGCCATGGAAATATGATCATGACCTAGTTGTTCCGAAGCTAAATTTTATTTCTTCAAATAAAATATTTAATATTATGATTTTTGGCTAGTAATTTCGAAAAAAAAAAAACCCTAGGAAGGGTAGAATTGGATTATTATATATATATTAAGGATATTTTAGTCAAATAAATAATAGCTCTTACTAAAAATAAAATATATAGATATTATATAAAGTAATGAAACAACTAAAGCCTTTTATGGAAATAATCATAATTAGTAAAATACTTATTATTATAAATTTAATTATTATCTTTTAATCAAAGCCTATTAAAACTTATTTATTATTTTTCAAGCAAGACTCATTGAAATTCATTTTCAACTAACTTTGGTTATCAATTATTTTCTAACAACTAAATTATTAATAAATCATTATTTTTCCTAAAAACCACCTAAGACTCTTCATCAAATAAACTCTAAATTTTCTTAACAATATTTAAACCTTTAACTTATTAGTACTTATTTTCCAAAACAGTAATTATTTTAAATATCAAATTACCCTTAGCTTATAAACCTATTTACTTGTTGTTTGGCCCTAAAGCTTGGGACACTAGGATCATGATAGTAGTGAGTG